>JAACNH010004485.1:0-23948 GCA_019447015.1 Hymenochirus boettgeri | reverse complement strand
ATTATTAATGATCCCACATACTATATGGACCCCTACAGCTCCATACATTATCATGATCCCTGTACGATCCATATTGGGGGTCTATCCAGTACATAATGAGGGACCTCATATATTATGATCCCACATTACTATATGGACCCCATACAGCTCCATACATTATCATGGTCTCTGTACTGATCCATACTGGGGGTCTATCCAGTACAATGAGGGACCATGACATATTTAATGATCCCACATACTTTATGGACCCCATACAGCTCCATACATTATTATGGTCCCTGTACTGATCCATTTGGGGGTCTATCCAGTACATAATGAGGGACCATGACTATATATGATCCCACAGTACTATATGGACCCCATACAGCTCCATACATTATCATGATCCCTGTACTGATCCAATTGGGGTCTATCCAGTACATAATGAGGGACCATGACTATATTAGTGATCCCACATTACTATATGGACCCCATACAGCTCCATACATTATCATGATCCCTGTACTGATCCATATTGGGGGTCTATCCAGTACATAATGAGGGACCATGACTATATTAATGATCCCCCATACTATATGGACCCCATACAGCTCCATATTATCATGGTCCCTGTACTGATCCATTTGGGGTCTATCCAGTACAAATGAGGGACCTGACTAATTATGATCCCACATTACTATATGGACCCCATACAGCTCCAACATTATCATGGTCCCTGTACTGATCCATATTGGGGTCTATCCAGTAACTGAGGACCATGACTATATTAATGATCCCACATTACTATATGGACCCCATACAGCTCCAACATATCATGTCCCTGTACGATCCATATTGGGGTCTATCCAGTACATAATGGGGACCATGACTATATATGATCCACACATACTATAGGACCCCATACAGCTCCATACATTATCATTATCCTGTACTGATCCATATGGGGTCTATCCAGTACATAATGAGGGACATGACTTATATAGATCCCACATTACATATGGACCCCATACAGCTCCATACATATCATGATCCCTGTACTGATCCTATATGGGGTCTATCCAGTACATAATGAGGGACCATGACTATATTAGTGATCCCACATTACTATTGGACCCCCTACAGCTCCATCATTATCATGGTCCGTACTGATCCATATGGGGTCTATCCAGTACAATGAGGGACCATGACTATATTATGTCCCACATTACTATATGGACCCCATACAGCTCCATACATTATCATGTCCCTGTACTGATCCATACTGGGGGTCTATCCAGTACCAATGAGGGACCATGACTATATTATGATCCCACATTACTATATGGACCCCATACAGTCCATACATTATCATGATCCCTGTACTGATCCATATTGGGGGTCTATCCAGTACATAATGAGGGACCATGACTATATTATGATCCCACATACTATATGGACCCCATACAGCTTATACATTATGGTCCCTGTACTGATCCATATGGGGGTCATCCAGTACATAATGAGGGACCATGGCTATATTAATGATCCACATTACTATATGGACCCCATACAGCTCCATACATATCATGGTCCCGTACTGATCCATATTGGGTCTATCCAGTACATAATGAGGGACCATGACTATATTAATGATCCCACATACTATATGGACCCCATACAGCTTATACTTACATGGTCCCTGTACTGATCCATATGGGGGTCTATCCAGTACATAATGAGGGACCATGAATATATTAATGATCCCACATTACTATATGGACCCCATACAGCTCCATACATTATCATGATCCGTACTGATTCATATTGGGGGTCTATCCAGTACACAATGAGGGACCATGACTATATTAATGTCCCACATTAAATATGGACCCCATACAGCTCATACATTATCATGGTCCCTGTACTGATCCATATTGGGGGTCTATCCAGTACATAATGAGGGACCTTGACTATATTAATGATCCCACATTACTATATGGACCCAATACAGCTCCATACATTATCATCGTCCTGTACTGATCCATATTGGGTCATTCCAGTACATAATAAGGGACCTTGACTAATTATGATCCCACATTACTATATGGACCCCATACAGCTCCAACATATCATGGTCCCTGTACTGATCCATATTGGTGGTCTATCCAGTAAATAATAGGGACCATGACTATATTAATGATCCCACATACTATATGGACCCCATACAGCTCCATACATTATCATGGTCCGTACTGATCATATGGGGGTCTATCCATACATAATGAGGGACCAGACTATATTAGTGATCCCAACATACTATATGGACCCCATACAGCTCCATACATTATCATATCCCTGTACTGATCCATATTGGGGGTCTATCCAGTACAATGAGGGGCCTGACTATATTAGTGTCCCACATACTATAGGACCCCATACAGCTCCAACATTTTCATTCCCTGTACTGATCATTGGGGGTCTATCCAGTACATAAGAGGGGACCAGACTATATATGATCCCACATTACTTATGGACCCCATACAGCTCCATACATTATCATGATCCCTGTACTGATCCATATGGGGGGCTATCCAGTACATAATGAGGGACCATGACTATATAATGATCCCACATACTTATGGACCCCATACAGCTCCATACATTATCATGATCCCTGTACTGATCCATATTGGGGGTCTATCCAGTACACAATGAGGGACCTTAATAATTAGTGATCCCACATTACTATATGGACCCCATACAGCTCCAATATTATCATGATCCCTGTACTGATCCATATGGGGGTCTATCCAGTACATAATGAGGGACATGACTATATTAATGATCCCACATTACTATATGGACCCCATACAGCTCCATACATTATCATGATCCCGTACTGATCCCTAATGGGGGGTCTATCCAGTACATAATGAGGGACCATGACTATATTAATGATCCACATTACTTATGGACCCATACAGCTCCCTAACATTTCATGTCCTGTACTGTCCATATGGGGGGTCTATCCAGTAACAATGAGGGGCCGACTATATTGTGATCCCACATTACTATATGGACCCCATACAGCTCCATACAATATCATTCCCTACATATCCATACTGGGGGTCTATCCAGTACATAATGAGGGACCATGACTATATTAATGATCCCACAGTACTATATGGACCCCATACAGCTTAATACATTATCATGGTCCCTGTACTGATCCATACTGGGGGTCTATCCAGTACATAATGAGGGGCCTTGACTATATTAGTGATCCCACAGTACTATATGGACCCCATACATCCCCATACATTATCATGGTCCCTGTACTGATTCATACTGGGGGTCTATCCAGTACATAATGAGGGACCATGACTATATTAGTGATCCCACATTACTATATGGACCCCATACAGCTCCATACATTATCATGATCCCTGTACTGATCCATACTGGGGGTCTATCCAGTACATAATGAGGGACCATGACTATATTAGTGATCCCACAGTACTATATGGACCCCATACAGCTCCATACATTATCATGGTCCCTGTACTGATCCATACTGGGGGTCTATCCAGTACACAATGAGGGGCCTTGACTATATTAATGATCCCACATTACTATATGGACCCCATACAGCTCTATACATTATCATGGTCCCTGTACTGATCCATACTTGGGGTCTATCCAGTACATAATGAGGGGCCTTGACTATATTAATGATCCCACAGTACTGTAGACCATTGTTCGCCAACCACCAGACCATGGATCGATTAGGTAAAGTTTTTTGTTGAATTCATTACTGAATTAACTTCCTGTTACGACTGTGAAGGTTTCTCATTCATCCAGGTCATGGTATATGTGGTATTCAGTTAGGTCAACTGGATTTGAAGTTAGTGCTTGAAGACTTTTTGCTAGTCATCCGACTGGCTTTCTCGATGCTCTCTGGGAATGCTCAGGGAATGCTGGGAGTTGTAGCTTTTAAACATCTGGAGGAAAACGGTTTGAGAATTCCTGCGCTATGCAGCCTCACCAGTTTTTGTGTGTTTATAGATGTATCTATCTACAGGTGTCTGACGCTATAGGTTTTAGTGCTATAAATTTCAAAAAATAGTTTAACAGCTAAATTGAAATAATATTGACAGATATAATCCCTGAAGTCTTTAGCAATGGGGAAGTGTGTGCCAGATTACGCCAATCATAACTTAAATTCGGTTAATTCTTCCTGTAACTTGGACTTGTAGGTTTTTAACCACAGGCTGCAGTATCAACTTCTACTTCCACACAATAATTCCAATAGCAATATCAATAGCAAATACGGTAATGATTCATCCACTCCGTTAATGTTGTAAAATATATTTACATTGATAAAGTCCTCACGTTTATTTCTTGTGTTTACATTGGTGCATGACACGACTTAAGGTTCGTACACACGTGCGATCGCGGGTGCCGACCCGCGACGCATGATGTGTATGAATGCCCGTTTTGGCCGATAATCGTCCTGTGTATGGGCACTTTATCGTCCAAAACGTCCGTTCGTTTGAGGATCATTACCCAATCCTCCGGGCGGATCTCCATTCGTACACATAGTGCCTCCGGGATCCTCCCGGAAATCCTCCGGGCGGATCCCCGTTCGTACACATAGTGCCTCTGGGAAATCCTCCGGGCGGATATCCATTCGTACACATAGTGCCTCCGGGATCCTCCGGGCGGATCTCCGTTCATACACATAGTGCCTCCGGGATCCTAACCCCGGAATCAGAAGCATTTGCCAACCTGTTAGCAAGAAGTCAATCCTATTTGTTAACACGGGCGCATTGATTGCTCTGGTTATAAATTTATGTATTGGCCGGAAGGCTCATTTCATATCCCCGGCTTAATTGCCCATTATTTGAACCTGATCATGAATCACCCCTCAGTGATAACACTTAATATTAAAACTAAAAAAAAATGTTTTTAGTTGCTTTTATTTTCTTTTTTCTTCCTCAGATTTTACTTATCATAGAAAGGGATGGTCTTCCTTACAGGGAACTATGGTAATAAAAAGATCTATCGGCTTTTAATACTATTATATTTATTACTACTCACTTACTCACCAGGAAGGCGTGTAATGCCAGAAATCATCCGCGGTTACAGATTCAGCTAGTATAGAATCCCCTTTGGCGCAAATTTATTCTAGCTTTACCCCTTTCAAATAACAACCCTATTTTTTTTTCGGCCACACCAGCGTGCTCTACCACGGATCCGATCGCGTGTTTAAAGAGCACATACTAATGCGGATTCTTTTTAATAAGAAACACTATACAGGGAGATCAATAAAGTTCTTATTGTTAAAATGGTGCTCTTTTGCCCGCAAACCAATCCATCTTATTTAACATTTGAAAGCTAAACAAATTCTGATTGGTTGGGGCAAAATTTAGCCCATTTTTAAGGACAGAACTTTTATTGAATACACCCTGCTGTAATAGGCATAAAAGGTTCTTATTGTTAAAATGGTGGCTAATTTTGCACCAACCACTCAGATACTATTTAACATTTGAAAGAATCGAACATCTTTTGGTTGGGGCAAATTTGCATCCATTTTTAACCTAAGAACTTTTTATGGACTAACCCTATTTTTTTTCATTAAAAAAATCTTGTTGGTTGTAGTTAGCAGCGCGTTTCCGAATTTTCCACGTTTTATATCCTTTTTTTTGGGGGGTACATTTGATTAACTTTTCTGCTGGTGGTGAATCCTCCGTGAATTATTTTTTTAATGCTCTATGGACTCTGCAACTATTAAACATAATTCCCAGCAAAAATGGCAAAACCCGCGAGGAAAATTACCCTTTGTACATTGGGAGGCCTATCTTTGCTTTGTTGACAATACCCTCCGAGAGCCTTCATAGCCAAAGATTTCTTGAATTAGCTTATAGATTCCAGCCAACACCTTAGTAGCCTGCAATCTTCATCTAACTTACTCTGTATCTCCTGCCACCATCTAAACCTATCGTGCCCTTCGTTCGGCCTCAAATTTCTGTAATGGACAACTGCATACCTTCAACAGATGAGCATGAATTATTGATCTTGACCACAGCACCAATTAAAGGGACCAGTCACCATAAACACGCTAGTTAAAGATCTACCGGATGAACCCTGGCTGTCAACGTCCATAATTAAATAAAAAAAACAAAACCCCAGAAATATAAAGGGTTCAAGACTTGGTCGGCTTATGAACAGTTTCCCCCTGATCTATGGTTACTCACGTGTGAATTTGCATCCCCTGCCTCGCGCTGGCCACTTTTATACTAATGACCATTAGTATTTTGTCAGGATTTAGGTTGAATAATGCTGTAAAATATAGATGCCACAAACACAATGTTCCAATTAACAATAACAATTCCAAACCTCTTTTATTAATACCCATTCCAAAGCCTAACATACGGGTGACGGGCGGGAAAGGACGTTTTGGCGTTATGGTAGCAACCAGTGTTGCTTGTTAGTAGGGGAAAAAAGGACAGATCAACGGAACATTAGATAGACAGAACATATGAGCAGTAATCACGCGTGTGATCACGCTCGTGAATGCGTACGGGTCCCCAGTATGCGAGAGAGGAGTGCACAAAAATGCGGATCGAACGTGGAGCGCAGAATAGCGCACTAGTGTGGCCACATCGGTTTTCGCTTTTAAAAGCGCAACCGGATCGCGCTTAAAGCGCATCGGTGTGTCCTAGCCCTAACTGATTGGAGACATGTTGACTTTAAATGTGGGTTATAAGCAATAGCCACCAATAAGAATTCTGCTTCCATAACGTTTAACTGCGGCTGACATCTCACCCAGTGCTGATTGGCTTTCTTAGGATTTTAAATTAGGATGAAACGACTTCACCCTTAAATGTGGCAAAGTGACAATACAACGGCTCGTTCAATGCGCAACAAAATTATGAAAAAAGTGAAAAATCAGATGAAATAGGTAGATCTAGGGTTGCCATCTTTGCGTTTTAAACGCACCACTACACGCGTGAAATGCGATACGATTGCACAGTATTGTGGGGAAAATAGGTGAGCCACATGCGCTCCGAAAACACGTATCGCAGGGCATAGAATGTGCCCACCCACATCATACACTATCATGCATTCTCACGCACTAATGGATCGCAATACCGATAGTAGGCATCTGAAAAACACGCTGGTGTTACCTAGAACTAAGACCTAAACACGTATGACTAAGGCTGGTTAGTATTCAGGCTAAGCCTCACTAGCGGCGTGTCTCACGAGGCTTACGATCGATTACGATATGTTTGCAATCTGATTGGATGGGAGAAAACGAGAGCAGTGCATGTCAATGTGCATGGCCAAATTGTATACCTCACCATGAGAAAATAAAAATGGGAACAGTGAAATCTAAAGGTGGCCCATACCTATATCCGATTTACCCGAACCTGATGCTCCCCCGCGACATTAGACCCATCCTGCCGGAACCACCTTTCTCCTGTACTTCTTGCGACCGACATGTGATCACAAAATGCGAAGGGGATTTGCGATCGCATGTAGCGGTGGCAATAGGAAAACTGTCTATTCTTGGGAGCGCTGGGTCGGGCTAAGTAAAATCGGATATATTTATGGCCACCTACATGTTGGTCTGGATCGACGAATGGGTCGATTGGACATGTTGTAAATCACGGGTGTGAATGTGCAGTTCCTATAGGACCACAGATCGGTCCATGAACTGTCACTATTGCTGCAACCAACAGTCATTTGTCCTGCTGAGTTGCTTGTTCTTATCGAACACTTGGTCGTGGACAAAATACCCTTTGTGTGTACCCAGCTTAAAGGGTATCTCCAACTGGTTTTGGTAGTTTTTCGGATCCATTTCTATTGAAGAACGGGAGGTAAAGGAGCTGTGGCCTACCTTTCCGTTCTTCAATAGAACACACGGAGCCAGGAGAGAAGGTAGAACTTACCCGCTCGCGGCTCCCCCGGCTTTGGTCTGCCAGTCCGCGACCTTGTCTCTATGCGCAAGTCGCATGCGCATAGAGACGGTCTGTCGGACCTGTCAGCTACGCCCGGGGGAGCAGCGCGACGGGTAAGTTCTTACCTTCTCTCCTGGCTCCTGTGTGTTCTAATTGAAGAACGGAAGGTAAGCACAGCTCCTTTACCTCCGTTCTTCATGAAATGGATTCCGAAAACTTACCAAACCATCGGAGATACCCTTTAAGTTATTGTGTAAATTTAGGAGAAGTAGGATGAAATGTTTAGCCTTTTTACAGCAGTGTGATCTGTCAAGTAATTGATTCCGGAGATGAATCTTTTGGCCCGTTAACAATTTGTAGAATCAATTTTTACACTTCATTCTAATTTTAGAGCTCTTACTCTTACTGGCAAAACCATTACATCTACATCCAAAGTGCTGCACATCTCAGATAGGATGGACGCGCAATAATGATGAGAATGTCGGGATGGATTATAAATGATTATCAAGCAGTTGGTGGAAAATGGATAGAGTTTTGGAGTATGGTTTGTGTTGGATGTGTAGGTTTGTGTTTGTTTGTATGGTTTGAGTTTGTTGTTATGGTTTGTGTTGGATGTGTCTGGTTTGTTTGTTGTGTATGGTTTGAGTTTGTTGTGTATGGTTTTGAGTTTTTGTGTATGGTTTTGTGTTGGATGTGTTGTTTGATTTTGTTGTGTATGGTTTGAGTTTGTTGTGTTGGTTTTTTGAGCTTTGTTGTATGGTTTGAGTTTGTTGTGTATGGTTTCATCGCTAGGCATTTGTCTTTCTCCTACTGCCCAAACATCCGTTACGTCTATTGTGGATAAGGGTGCACACTAAGGGAAATATTTCAAACTTTTTTATATTGCCCAGGGCCCACTTATAAATCCAAAGGTGTACTAAGAGATGTTCCCTCCCTATTGGGTGTATAAAGGCTGAATAAGGTTAAAGGAATTGTACACCGAAAAAATGTCTTTTCCTCATTCAATCTATAAATGAATACATGTAAGCAGCACTTACTCTGATGTGTTTGTGTGCTGCATCATTCAATCCAGTACTTGTTTGGCTAAAGCTCATTCCCTCAGTACCCCAAGCCCCCTGCCAGAATTTCTGACTCCTGTGAGGGGCACCATGCTCAGTAATCCCTATGAGGCAGCATTGTGAGAGGGAATTCCCACCATGCAGTTCACATCCAACTGCCACCATTCCAGCTAACGCAAACTATCATTCAGAAGAGTTTATGATACTAAGGCATTGATTGACAGCTGAAACTATAGATGATCTAAAGAAATAAGACAAAGCAATGGAAGAATTATAGTTTCCAGTAGGGGCAATTAAAAAAAACTAATTTCCCAGTGTACAGGACTGTAGGACTTGCTATGTAGACTGCTCATGGTTTGGGGACCTTACTCTACCATAACTGAAAATAAGACTTTGCCTACTTTTGATATTTAAGGCTTTATTTTTTGCACAATTTTGTGTAGACCATGCTTATCTATCACGTGGTATCCAATCGGTTTCTCTACAAATGTAAACGGCCGATTTTCATACAAACTTTTTAGGACCACACAAGCTGAAAAGGTGGTGTCGTGGTAGTCAGTGTAAAATGTTTACAGGGTACCCTTTTGAAATAAAAAAATAACAAAAGTGTAAAGGATATCTTTTATGGCTAGAAGATAATCATAGCAAGTCTTTGAGGCATTCTAGTTCTATAAAGTGTAAGTATACCTTTATTGGCTAACTAAGATCATCATAGTAAGCTTTCAGACATTCTAGTTCCTTTAAGTGGTATAAAGGTGATACCTTATTGGCTACTAATAACATAATCTAGCAGCTTTTAGAACATTCTAGTTCTAATCAACTTGAAAAACTAGAACTATAATTTAGCCTGCATTGCTATGCTGATGCATGTTAGCTTATTATCCAATAAAGGTATTCACCTTTAACCACTTTATAGAACTAGAATTCCTGAAAGCTGCTATGTTATCTAGTGCCAATAAAGGTATCACCTTTATACCACTTTATAGGAACTAGGATGTTCTGAAAGTTGCTATGAT
Organism: Hymenochirus boettgeri; assembly: GCA_019447015.1. Taxonomy (NCBI): domain Eukaryota; kingdom Metazoa; phylum Chordata; class Amphibia; order Anura; family Pipidae; genus Hymenochirus; species Hymenochirus boettgeri. The sequence goes on along the minus strand of JAACNH010004485.1, from coordinate 13,931 downwards.
TATCTTAGTTAGCCAATAAAGGTATCCCTTTATACCACTTTATAGGAACTAGGGATGTTCCTGAAACTTGCTATGATTATCTTAGTAGCCAATAAAGGTATCACCTTTATACCACTTTATAGGAACTAGAATGTCCTGAAAACTTGCTATGATTATCTTAGTTAGCCAATAAAGGTATCACCTTATTACACTTTATAGGAAACTAGAATGTCCTGAAGCTTGCTATGATTATCTTAGTTAGCCAATAAGGTATCACCTTTATACCACTTTATAGAACTAGAATGTCCTGAAAAACTGCTATGATTATCTTAGTTAGCCATAAAGGTATCACCTTTATACCACTTTATAGGAACTAGAATGTCCTGAAAGCTTGCTATGTTTCTTAGTCACCCATAAAGGTATCAACCTTTATACCCACTTTTATACTAGAATGTGTCCTGAACCTTACCATGATTATCTTAGTTAGCAATAAAGGTATCACCTTTATACCACTTTATAGGAACTAAAATGTCCTGAAAGCTTACTATGATGATCTTAGTTAGCCAATAAAGGTTCAACTTTATACCATTTATAGTAACCTAAATGTCCTCAAAGCTGCTATGATTATCTTACTTATCCAAAAAAGGTATCACCTTTATACCACTTTATAGGAACTAGAATGTCCTGAAAGCTTACTATGATGATCTTAGTTAGTCAATAAGGTAATCACAACTTTATAGTAACCTAGAATGTCCATCAAGGCTTGCTATGATTATCTACTTAGCCATAAAGGTATCACCTTTTATACCCACTTTATATAAGCTAGAATGTCCTGAAAGCTTACTATGATTATCTTAGTTACCAATAAAGGTATCCCTTATACCACTTTATGGAACTAGAATTCCTCAAAGCTTGCTATGATTATCTTTTTAGCCATAAAGGTATCACCTTTATACCACTTTACAAAGGTTAGAATTTCCTGAAAGCTTACTATGAATTATCTTACTTAGCCAATAAGGTATCACCTTTATACCCTTTATAGGAACTGATATAATGTCCTGAAAGCTTACTATGATATCTTAGTTACCATAAGTATCACCTTTATCCACTTTACTGAATAGAATGTCCTCAAAGCTTACTATTATTTCTTAGTTGCCAATAAGGTATCCACCTTTCTAACCACTTTTATAGAACTAAATGTCCTCAAGCTTGCTATGATTATCTTACTTATCCCATAAAAGTATATCCTTTATCCCTACCCTTTTGTATATTTTTTAATTTAAAGGGTTACCTGTAAACTTGATCACAGAAGCTCTGATCGTTAGGTCTTCTCCAATGAAATATCTCTCTTTCGTCACCCTCACCTATATCATATTGTATAGCCCTCCTATCACTATGTTGCTGCTGTTATATACAGGGCTGGCCATATCTCTGGATTCAGTATCCATATGTCTAGAGGGTTTAAATGTTTTGTTTCTATGGAACTTTTAGGGTAGACTGCCTTAAGATACCCCCGCCTGTTAAAGTCCAGGGAGGGATAGTACCTGCTCCACTACAGGTAAGTATATGTTAGACGATATCTGCAGGTGTGGGGGGCAGAAAACCACAATGACAACTACTGTCATCTGCATCGCTTTCAATCGTTCTAAACTATTTGGGCAAGCGCAGGATTTTCAAGGGGGTTTCCGAAAGGGGTGTCACTGACACAGCCCAGTAGTAGGTTCTGACTAAAAACATCCATATATTCTATTATCTATTGATCATATAATAAATTATTATATATTCTCTACTTGCCATAATTATTATGAAAGTTAGCCAATACAGATACCACTTTACTTTTGTTATAAAGTATATTCATTAATCTGGGTACACCACCGGAGCGATCTTTACGTATATTCTTTATATACGAATTTATCATTCGATCTGCCAATTACATGCTCAGAATGTTATTGGCTTCCTCTACTGTAGTAACGGGAACTGGCCCAACTGACCGATATTTCCATGTATTAGCCTGTTATGCTGAAAAATTTGAGGTGATTTTTGTGGTGCAGATGCCGTTCGTCTTGGATGGAGAAATGGCCGTTTGGACATTTTGGTAAATCACTGCCGATCTTGCGACTATAAGAGACCTTTCGCCACGAGCGACAGTGCTTTGTCCGGTCCCATACTGCTCGATATACGACAGACGGTCGGGAACAAAAGTCAGAGCTGTGACCTAACGGTGAATCTGACAAATCTTGCTGAATATTGTCTTATCGGGACATGACTGAAAATTTCCATTACCTTTTCTCGCTTTACTACATAGAGTGAGGGAGCCAATAACTAAACGTAAGGGACAGAAAAGAACCCTAATTATACACAGGTTCTACTATCCTGTGGCACTCAACACCATTTCTCCCAGTAGTCAAAAACGCAGTGTTGGTGGGGACATATCCCCTATAACTCACCCTAATATTAATTAGACTGTATACGTCCATGTGCACATAAATATTTTTTAAAGGGGAACTGTAACTGGAGGGAACCATGGGGTCCATGAGTGGGAGGGACCTGGGGGCTGCAAAGGGAGGAGAGACCCAGACAGATTGACTGACATGGTTTCAGAGCAGGAAGCGGGGACCTGGTGATGCTGCTGCCATATCACACACAAAAATGTAAATCTTCAAAACTATGCAAGTAAACAATGGAAAAATTACAACATCAGGGAAGCATTCCTATCATTACCTACAATCATTTTTGAACCACAGTTCCCCTTTAACCTTCAAAACACATAAAAAACGAAACACACAGCTAAAATGTTCATAAAATATATAGTGCAGAAGCACCTGGGAGGTAATTGGAAACCTAAGGATGAAAGTTGCTGTTATATGGAGAAATTCCTAAAAATTCCTAAAATTCAACAAAAAGTCCGGGTGGGATAAGAGAAATACTTGTATCTAAGATCCTATATTGGCAGTTCAAAGAAAGCATATTGCAAGCATAAAACAATCTCACCCAAAAGGCGTGGTCCATAGGGGGTCCGTATCCGCAGAATTATCAGCAATCATCCGCTTAAATCTATAGGTTCCGCGTCAGCCAATAACTCTGAGCATGTATTGGCCGATTGAATGATTGATCTGTATAAAATATATGAAACGATCGCTCCATTGTATATAAATATATATATAATGCAGGGATAAGCAACCATTAGATCTCCAATCTACAACTCTCCAGCATTCCTCTACAAGCACTCTGTAGTTAGGAGTTCTGGAGTTGTAGTTTCCCAAACATCTGGAAGTCTACTGGTTGCCTATACCTGATATATGTATGTTTGACAGTCAGCTATACACACTACCTCCAGGCAGGGGTGTTCCAGAGTTTTTGACACCTGAAACAACTTTTCAACATGCCCGCCTATCAGACGTGAAGCGGGTATGGCTTCAAACAGGGAACATACGGCGTATATTGTGGAGTATGAGTATGGTGGCTGACTACACTGACGTGGAGGGCTGACTTAACACTGATTGGTGGACCTGGGTGCTTGCAGTGATGGAGTTGTTTTTTCAAACAACTGCTGCCTTTTAAGTTCCGCAGGGGTGTGCCCTGAGCAAATGTTTCAAGTTTGCTATATGGTAGGGCACCCCTGCCTCCAGATATCTTAAAGGCAAGTCAATGCCTAAAATAATACCATAGAAATGTTAATCACCCTCTAATCCCCACTTTCACATTATCTATACGTTTTCAAAGATTCCCATAGGGACTTACCCTACACCCGACATCTCCTAGCTTGCATTATAATGACAGCGGCCTCCTGCTCCAGTTGAGCAAAAACAGGAGAGAGACTTCTTCTGCGCTGATACCCGCTCTCACTTTCTTTGGCGGCTGTCAACACATTGGGCGTGCTCAATGTTTGCTGTCCTTTAACTGACCAGGAATGGAACTGTTGTCAGGCGCAGATACTGAGGAGGAGCGTGAGGAACAAGTGGCAGGTAAGGCACTTCAGGGGCACTCATTTGTGAAATTATTATTTTTTTGACAATGGCCCTTTAATGTATGTCAGGGAGCACACTCGATAACAGTTCAATCAAACTTGTATTTATTAGTGCTCGACATACAAGCCAAATACACACAACGTTTCGGGGGTGCCAACCCCCTTCCTCAGGGTTGACCCCCCGAAACGTTGTGTGTTTGGCTGTATGTCAGCACCTAATAATACAGTTTTGATTTGAATATCTTTATCCGAGTGTGCCTCCCTGCATATTTATTTGATTTGAACCTTACCTGATGTGCCCATGCCTTAGGGGAGCACCTCATTAATCTACCTGTTTGGGATCCACATTGCTGCCCTTTAATTACCCTCTACACTATCCTGCTGACCTTGCACTGAGTAGCAAAAGGGGGATCCAGTCACCAGTAATCCCTCCTAAACACGCACACTTGCCTATATTATAGGGAGCCAAAACAAGTGTGGCTCACACCAACTGATTCCCATACCATCATTACCAAGCTAGTAACAGAGTAGGTACTATCAATCCTATTACAACCTTATATTGTATGAACATACGTACAAACTAGTGCACACATCATCAATTTCAAAAACGAACATGCATTTATGAATAAGTAGTAAAAAGTAGAGATACTGTGAACATTAAAAAATAATGGAAACTAAAACACCAGTTTATTTTTAGTACAAACTTTCGAGGGTCAACCCTCTTTCCTGCAGAGTCGGTAGCAGCACTGATTGAAAACAAGGTTAACAAAGAAAGCAAAAGCTAATTAACATTAGATAACAAGATAATAACTCCCCCCCCCCCCCCCCAAAAAAATGTCCAAATATACTGAGAATGAGCGGGTAACTAAATAGAGAGATAACACGTACTAGGGTGTGGCAACCAATGGAAAGGGAGAGTAGCAGGGAGGTAGGGGAATAGTGAGGAGGGGTGGATGCTGGATGAGAGAAAAGCCGGACACTATACATGTACATTTGTATCAATCCACTATTGATACACATATAACCAATATTGGAGGAATACGTACAATAATATAGAACTACAACCATGATTTCAGATAAAACCAATTAAAAATTTTTCCCAGAACCCCCTATACTTGCCTTTCGGCAACCACCAAACCCTTACAAAAACCATAAAAAAAGTTACACACAGATTAGTAAATATCACCCCAGCACCAAACCATGCAACCAATGTCAGACACTTATATAGGGGAAACAGTCAAAACTACAGAAGAGGAGAACTCCCACAAGTGGCATCACACCATATGAATTAATAACGTTTACACGCCATAGACACCTCCAAGTCTGATCTTGACTGGACATTGTTTCACAACCAAGATAGAAAACATTTGAAGCCAAAATGATTCTGTTATTGACTCCAAAAACAATGGTTAAACCAAGACCTTGGGATTCCTAGCCCACTATAACTGTTATATATTTGATTACTAGACAATATTTGGAATGCATACTTCTTTAAGGGCACTGGGGTACCCAACAGTTATGGTTCAATGAAAGCTTGCAGACTTGTAACTTTGAATTCAATATCTGGTTGCAACCTGTGAGAATTATGCGGGTAATAGTTGAAACGTCCTCTTGCCAGTAGCTGTTAGTAACATCACCTGAACCTCTGCTCCTCCCATTTTTGAGCATGCTCACAAACGCATTGTCACAAATGCTACAATATGGTGAAAGCAGGAAGTTCTATGTTGAAAGCCTTCCAGAAATTAACTTCTAACAAGGTTTACCTCCAGAGTTTCATTTTAAAGGTACAGCAGGTTACAATAAGGGTTAAATAGAGTTAAAGGCCATGTTGTCCTTTAACTACATATCATCCAAATGTAATTTTGTGATTTAGCACATTCTAGACATTGGTAAAGGATTTTGTGCAATTATACAAGGGTAAGTCTTGCCTCTCCCTGCTAAGTAAAATACAATTTTTTATTCGTCATCGCCGTCTCAACAGACAGAGCATTCTGGGAGTTGTAGTTTTATAAAACCGAGGGACTCATCATATCAAATTAGGAAAATGTAAAAATACAGAATTTTTTTTTGGCATTCACCATTACTTGGCATTACAAGCGGTTGCTGATGATACAGCCGAGAACTGTTTAAATTCCAGAGTTTATTTAATCATTATTACTATTATTATTATTTTTTTTAATTATTATTAGATTAATTATTATCACTATTTATATATTACTATATTTAATATTCATTATTATTATTCATAATAATCATTATTATTACTATTGTTATTATTTAATTATTGTTAATATTGATATTTAATTATTATTCTAATTACTATTATCAATTATTATTAGTAGTGATTTGGCTAGACCCGCACACGCACCTTAAATTATCTTAACCACGGGTGCATGGTGTCTGAGCGATCCTTCCTCGCTAGTCATATAAATACATGTTCAGTGCACCTTTGTCCAAGGACGTTGGAAATAAGATTGGAAATCTATTAAGACTGGTGTGCGATGTTACCCAACATTATTATTATTATTATATTAGTATTATCATTATTACTATAATTATATTATTATTCTATTGGTATTATTAATTCGATTAATAATGATTGTTTATTATTATCTATATTTCTGATCTCTCTCATTATATTATGTTGATTATTTATTATTATATTATTAATAATAATAATAGGTAATACTAATATTATTATATTATTTATTCTTATTATTTATTATGCATTATAATAATAATAATTATTATTTCTTCTTATTTGATATTATTATTATGATATATACCATTCCCATACCAGGGGCAGATTTTCTCTAAGAATGCTGGGTCTTGCAGTATGGCAGCTCCAACAGTAACTCATATAACTTACCCCTACTCCTTGTCTATTCTGCATGTTGGGGAAGTTGTTTTCCTGTAAAATTGCTGCTATTTACCCAACAATAGAGTTAAACATAAAACTCCTCATGCTCTTCGCTCCCATGCACCTACTCCTGCCTTAGACACCGACTGGTTTCCACTTCCCCCTCCTGTCAGTCGTAGCCACCCGCCCCCAGCGAGGCTGCCTCATGACTGGACCCTTCATCCTCCATCATCATGGTGAAAAGGCGGTTTGCCGGTAGCAGCTCATCCTCTGACTCCGTTGTTAGGTGGCGGGACTTCCGTTGTCAGGGGGAATGTCCACAGGCGTCTCTGTTGTTGTTGTCGTCGTCGCTTTGCGGCTCCGGTAGGAGATGTCAGTAAGGAATTCTTGTGGAACCTGGTGGGGGTGGTTGCTGCCAGTTTTATGTTGTTTCACTTTGGGGTTTTAAAAGCTGGTTTGGAACGAAACACTCACAACAGCTACTAGTCTTTGTATCAGGTACAGCAAGGGGGGTGCTGGGAAGTTTAGTTTTGCAGTAATTACAGTTCCTGCTTCCTCATTGACACAGACCTTCCTTCCTGGTCCCATGGTTAGTGGGAGACCAGATAGGAATATATATCCTAATAAACTATCATGGTCCCCTCATACATCCCCAGGGCACTATCTGGTCCCACATCCCCATGCCTATCATGGTCCCCATACACCCCATGCACTATCATGGTCCCATACATCCCATGCACTATCATGGTCCCCATACAATCCCATACACTATCATGGTCCCCATACACTATCATGGTCCCCATACATCCCCATACCTATCATGGTCCCCATACATCCCATACGCATTCATGGTCCCCATACCCCCCATACCTATCATGTCCCCATACATCCCCATACACTTCATGGTCCCCATATATCCCCATACACTATCCTGGTTCCCATACATCCCCATAACTACAATCATGGTCCCCATACATCCCCATACATATCATGGTCCATACTCCCCATACACTATCATGGTCCCCTACATCCCCATACCCTATCATGGTCCATACTCCCCATACACTATCATGGTCCCCATACATCCCCATACCATCATGTGCCATACATCCCCATACACTATCATGGTCCCACCTCCCCATCCTTATCATGGTCCATACATCCCCATACACTATCATGGTCCCCTAACTCCCCATACACTATCAGGTTCCCATACATCCCATACACTATCATGGTCCCCATACTCCCCTATACTATCATGGTCCCCTACATCCCCCATACATATCATGGTCCCGTACTGATCCATACTGGGGGTCTATCTAGTACATAATGAGGCCCGTGACTATATTAATGATCCCACATTATTATATGGACCCCATACGCATCTCCATGTATTATCATGGTCCTGTACTGATCCATACTGGGGGTCTATCCAGTACATAATGAGGGTCCGTGACTATATTAATGATCCCACATTACTATATAGACCCCATAACGCTCCATACATTATCACGATCCCTGTACTGATCCATACTGGGGGTCTATCTAGTACATAATGAGGGTCCATGACTATATTAATGATCCCACATACTATATGGACCCCATACGCTCCATACATTATCATGGTCTCTATAACTGTACCATATGGGGGTCTACTAGTACATAATGAGGGGTCATCACTATATTGTGATCCCACATTACTATATGGACCCCATACAGCTCCATACATTAGCATGGTCCCTTACTGATCCATACTTGGGGTCTATCCTGTACATAAGAGAGACCATGACTATATTAATGATCCCACATTACTATATGGACCCATACAGCTCCATACATTACCATGGTCCCTGTACTGATCATACTGGGGGTCTATCCAGTACATAATGAGGACCTGACTATATTAATGATCCCACAGTACTATATGGACCCCATACGCTTAAACATTGTCATGGTCCCTGTACTGATTCATATGGGGGTGTTATCCAGTACATAATGAGGGACCATGACTATATTAATGATCCCACAGTACTATATGGACCCCATACAGCTTAATACATTATCATGGTCCCTGTACTGATCCATACTGGGGTCTTCCAGTCACAAATGAGGGGCCTTGACTATATTAGTGATCCCACAGTACTATATGGACCCCATACATCCCCATAACATTATCATGGTCCCTGTACTGATTCATACTGGGGGTCTATCCAGTACTAATGAGGGACCATGACTATATTAGTGATCCCACATACTATATGGACCCCATACAGCTTAATACATTGTCATGGTCCCTGTACTGATCCATATTGGGGGTCTATCCAGTACACAATGGGGACCATGACTATAGTAATATCCACATACTATATGGACCCCATACAGCTCCATACATTGTCATGTGCCTGTACTGATCCATATGGGGGTCTATCCAGTACATAATGAGGGACCATGACTATATTAATGACCCCCATTACTAATGGACCCCATACAGCTCCATACATTATCTGGTCCCGTGTACTGATCCATCTGGGGGTCTATCCAGTACATAATGAGGGACCATGACTATATTAATGATCCCACATATATATGGACCCATACAGCTCCATACATTATCATGATCCCTGTACTGATCCATATTGGGGTCTATCCAGTACATAATGAGGGACCATGACTATATTAATGACCCCAGTACTTATGGACCCCATACAGCTTAATACATTGTCATGGTCCCTGTACTGATCCATACTGGGGGTCTATCCAGTACATAATGAGGGACCATGACTATATTAATGATCCCACATTACTATATGGACCCCATACAGCTCCATACATTATCATGATCCCTGTACTGATCCATATTGGGGGTCTATCCAGTACATAATGAGGGACCATGACTATTAGATGATCCCACAGTTACTATATGGACCCCATACAGCTCCATACATATCATGGTCCCTGTACTGACCATATGGGGGTCTATCCAGTACAATAATGAGGGACCATGACTATATTAATGATCCCACATTACTTATGGACCCCATACAGCTCCATACTTATCATGATCCCTGTACTGACATATTGGTGGTCTATCCAGTACATAATGAGGGACCATGACTATATTAATGACTCCCCAGTACTATATGGACCCAATACAGCTCCATACATTATCATGGTCCCTGTACTGATCCATATTGGTGTCTATCCAGTACATATGAGGACCATGACTATATTAATGATCCCACAGTACTATATGGACCCCATACAGCTCCATACATTATCAGATCCCTGTACTGTCCATACTGGGGGTCTATCCAGTACACAATGAGGGACCTTGACTATATTAAGATCCCACATTACTATATGGACCCCATACACTCCATACATTATCACGATCCCTGTACTGATCCATATGGGGGTCTATCCCGTACATAATGAGGGACCATAACTTATATATGATCCCACATTACTATATGGACCCCATACAGCCCATACATTATCATGATCCCTGTACTGATCCTATTGGGGGTCTATCGTACACAATGAGGACCATGACTATATTAATGATCCCACAGTACTATATGGACCCCATACAGCTCCATACATTATCACTATCCCTGTACTGATCCATACTGGGGGCTATCCAGTACACAATGAGGGACCTTGACTATATTAATGATCCCACATTACTATATGGACCCATACAGCTCCATACATTATCATGGTCCATGTACTGATCCATATTGGGGGTCTATCCAGTACCTATAAGGGACATGACTATATTAATGATCCCACATTACTATATGGACCCCATACAGCTCCATACATTATCATGATCCCTGTACTGATCCATATTGGGGGTCTATCCAGTACATAATAAGGGACCTTGACTATATTAATGATCCCACATTACTATATGGACCCCATACAGCTCCATACATTATCAGATCCGTCCTGATCCATATTGGGGGTCTCTCAGTACATAATGAGGGACCATGGACTATATTAGTGATCCCACATTACTATATGGACCCCATACAGCTCCATACATTATCATGGTCCCTGTACTGATTCATATTGGGGGTCTATCCGTACATAATAGGGACCATGACTTATTAATGATCCCACATTACTATATGGACCACCATACAGCTCCATACATTATCATGATCCCTGTACTGATCCATATTGGGGGTCTATCCAGTACACAAAGGGGACCATGACTATATTAATGATCCACATTACTATATGGACCCCATACAGCTCCATACATTATCATGATCCCTGTACTGATCCATATTGGGGGTCTATCCAGTACATAATGAGGGACCATCACTATATTAGTGATCCACATTACTATAGGACCCCATACAGCTCCATACATTATCATGGTCCCTGTACTGATCCATACTGGGGGTCTATCCAGTACACAATGAGGGACCATGACTATATTAATGATCCCACATTAACTGTATGACCCCATACAGCTCCATACTTATCTGGTCCCTGTACTGATCCATATTGGGGGTCTATCCAGTACATAATGAGGGACCATGACTATATTAGTATCCCACATACTATATGGACCCCATACAGCTCCATACATTATCATGATCCCGTTACTGATCCATATTGGTGGTCTATCCAGTACATAATGAGGACCATGACTATATTAGTGATCCCACAATACTATATGGACCCCATACAGCTCCATACATTATCATGATCCCTGTACTGATCCATATGGGGGTCTATCCGTACTAATGAGGACCATGACTATATTAATGATCCCACAGTACTATATGGACCCCATACAGCTCCATACATTATCATGTCCCTGTACTGATCCATATTGGGGGTCTATCCAGTACACAATGAGGGGCCTTGACTATATTAGTGTCCCACATTACTATATGGACCCCATACAGCTCCATACATTATCATGGTCCCTGTACTGATCCATATTGGTGGTCTATCCATACATAATGAGGGACCATGACTATATTAATGATCCCACATTACTATATGGACCCATACAGCTCCATACATTATCATGATCCCTGTACTGATCCATATTGGTGGTCTATCCAGTACATAATGAGGGACCATGACTTTTAGTATCCCACATTACTATATGGACCCCATACAGCTCCATACATTATCATGATCCTGTACTGATCCATATGGTGGTCTATCCAGTACATAATGAGGGACCATGCTATATTAGTGATCCCACATTACTATATGGACCCCATACAGCTCCATAACTTTCATGATCCTGTACTGATCCATACTGGGGGTCTTCCAGTACATAATGAGGGACCTGACTTATTAGTGATCCCACATTACATATGGACCCATACAGCTCCATACATTATCATGGTCCCTGTACTGATCCATACGGGGGGTCTATCCAGTACATAATGAGGGACTGACTATATTAGTGATCCCACATTACTTATGGACCCCATACAGCTCCATACATTATCATGATCCCTGTACTGATCCATACTGGGGGTCTATCCAGTACATAATGAGGGACCATGACTATATTAGTGATCCCACATTACTATATGGACCCCATACAGCTCCATACATTATCATGATCCCTTACTGATCCATATTGGGGGTCTATCCAGTAACTAAATGAGGGACCATGACTATATAATGATCCCACATACTAGGGACCCCATACAGCTTATACATTGTCATGGTCCCTGTACTGATCCATATGTGGGTCATCCAGTACATAATGAGGGACGCCTATTTAATGATCCCACATTACTATATGGACCCCATACAGCTCCATACATTATCATGGTCCCTGTACTGATCCATATTGTGGTCTATCCTACATAATGAGGGACCATGACTATATTAATGATCCCACATACTATATGGACCCCATACAGCTACATACATTTCTGGTCCCTGACTGATCCATATGGGGTCATCCAGTACATAATGAGGGACCATGACTATTTAATGATCCCACATTACTATATGGACCCCATACAGCTCCATACATTATCATGATCCCTGTACTGATCCATATTGGGGGTCTATCCAGTACACATGAGGGAACCATGACTATATTAATGATCCCACATTACTAATGACCCCATACAGCTCATACATTATCATGATCCCTGTACTGATCCATATTGGGGTCTATCCAGTACATAATGAGGGACCTGACTATATTAATGATCCCACATTACTATTGGACCCAATACAGCTCCATACATTATCATCGTCCCTGTACTGATCCATATTGGTGGTCTATCCAGTACATAATAAGGGGCCTTGACTATATTAGTGATCCCACATACTATATGGAGACCCCATACAGCTCCATACATTATCATGGTCCCTGTACTGATCCATATTGGTGGTCTATCCAGTACATAATGAGGGACCATGACTATATTATGATCCCACAGTACTATATGGACCCCATACGCTCCATACATTATCATGGTCCATGTACTGATCCATATTGGGGGTCTATCCGTACATATGAGGGACCATGACTATATTAATTATCCCACATTACTATATGGACCCCATACACTCCATACATTATCACGATCCCTGTACTGATCCTATGGGGGTCTATCCAGTACACATGAGGGCCGTGACTATATTATGATCCCACATTACTATATGGACCCCATACAGCTCCATACATTTTCATTCACCGATCCCTATACTGTCCATATCTGGGGGTCTATCCGTACATACGGGGCCATGACTATATTAGTGATCCCACATTACTATATGGACCCCATACAGCTCCATACATTATCATGATCCCTGTACTGATCCATACTGGGTCTATCCAGTACACAATGAGGGACCATGACTATATTAATGATCCCACATTACTATATGGACCCCATACAGCTCCATACATTATCATGATCCCTGTACTGATCCATATGGGGGTCTATCCAGTCACCTGAGGGGCTTAACTATATTAGTGATCCCACATTACTATATGGACCCCATACAGCTCCATACATTATCATGATCCTGTACTGATCCATACTGGGGGTCTATCCAGTATACATATGAGCCATGACTATTTAATGATCCCACATTACTATATGGACCCCATACAGCTCC
>JAACNH010004484.1:0-23951 GCA_019447015.1 Hymenochirus boettgeri | reverse complement strand
AAGATAGCTAGGGACACCTTTTTAGAGAGAAGATAGTTAGGGACATTTTTTAGAGAGAAGATAATATGGGACCTTTTTTAGAGAGAAGAACAAACAACTGGCAAATCTCATATCGGGTCGGGCTATGGATACCTACCCATGGGCAGGAAACCCTCATTATATTAAATGCAGGCAGTGGCAGCATTGGCCTCCACTAATATAATGAGTGGCAATTGCCCTGCACAGTGGTAGTATAGCTAATGTGCGATTCAGAATTTTTCCTAAAAACACATAAACCAGGGACACGGCACGGTGGGGGGCAAAAAAAAAAAGGCTCCGGGAATACATAAGGGCTGGTGAAGAGCTGTGTCCTGAATGCATTCAAGACGAAGTCTAATGGGGCTAATCCAATAGGGCCGATGCAGGGCAGCGGGGAGGGGGTACACCCGATCCGAGCGGCGAGCGTAGTCGATCCTATTTCACCCGCTTGCATGGACTGACCGTCATTGTGCAGCCGGAGTACAAACTGGGAAATAAGATTCGGAGCCCCTCTATTATGGTAAGTTTGTGTTTTTTTTTTCTGGCATTGTCCGCCTCCCTACAGGGTGGTGCTGCATCTGTAGAGCTTTACCCTGTATCATAGGGATCCGGTACCCCCTGTATGGTATGCATAATATAAAACACAGAATTAAAAAAAAAATGTACCCCTTTTTTTGATCATTCTGGGCATGATTCTATTAGAATCGTAATGAAACCCCCTTTTTAAGAGATTTAGATAAACATATAAACAGTCCTTAGTGCACAGTGCCAGTGCACAGTGCACTTAAGAGTGGTGGGTGATCCTATATCTCAAGATGGTTCTAGGGGTAAAAAACAACCAACTGGACATAATAAACTGACCATAAGGTACAAGCCCTCTGATATATATAACCCCTCCAAAGCACTCACCCAACCTCATAACACACTAGGGAACCAATCTGACCCTTTGCCTTTCTGAGAGGGGTCCTGCAGCTTGAAACAGGATTGGTGGTGACCACCAACTCAGCCAATGCAGGTTGATGTCATGCAGCTGGCCCATTAGCCATGTTTCCACCAAAAAATCTTGATCCCGACGGGGTTTTTTTCCTCTTATATATAGTTTGCTGAAGACCAAGTTTTTCCTCTTTTTTAGGTTTGTTGAAGGATCAAATCTAATTGTAGTAGATTAAGATTTTAATCCTTCACACATTACCCCATCATTTTGAATATTTATTTAAATAAATATTGTTTGCGTCGTCGGAGAAGAAAGTAGACAGGAGACTTGAAGGTCCTTTTTAGGACCAGCGGCATGTTCCTGGTTTTGAGCTGCGACCCCTCTATCAGAAAGGTTTTGGTCTGGTTTTGGTCTGGTGTTGTTGAGCTTCAGGACCCCCAAAGGCTCCTGGTTTTGAGTGGCGAGATCCCTTGAGCCACAAAACACTTGTCAGTGCCACAGTGGCCACTTCTAAGTTGCTGCACTTATAATTGCTGGTGAGGGGGGGTCCCGGTTCGAGCCCCAAAAGGCACTTTTGTAAATTTGAAAGCTTGAAAGTAGCGCGCTGGTGAAGGATGTTTTATTTCATGTTCTGGATTTTGTAGTTCTTTCAAATTTTTTACCCAATTAATTTAATGGGTCGATTTTGGATTTCGAAAATGTTTTAAACTTTTTTAAAAATTAGAAATGTGTACCAGTTTCTTGTTAGTTTACCCATCTCTAGTAAGAGGCATATATTGTTATGGACCACCCAGCCCAACCGTTTTTATACCTATATGGTAAGTTCACAGCTATATCAGAATCTTATATCGGTATATTATAAAATTTTAATATGGGGTTAATGGGTTAATAAAATGCTTCAGCATTCTCATTTAGGGTTAAGTTTTGTTGTTTGATAAGTAATGTAAGGTCTCCATTTACAGGGAGGTGGTGTGCATGTATTTGAAATACAGTCACATCATCCAATGCAATATTGTTTAGCATGACTTTAACTTTCTTTTCTTTGTGCTGGCTATGTGAGTATAGCAATACCACCCACAAAGGATTTAATATTTTTTTTTGCACTACAGTTACACAAGTTTTTAAATGCAAGCTGTCTGTGGTGTTAAAGTCATGCTGTGTATGAATCACTTTCAGGAATTACAGACAGATGCAAAATGCAATATTAAATCCATCCAAAATTTAGAAATACATAGAAATACACATTATTACCTTTAAAGGGCATGTCCCCCCCAAACCTATATTCCCCCCCCCTACTGGCCCCACTCTGTAGTGAATAAAATCCTTACTTACATCTCTCCAAATGGTTTTCCAGTAATCCCCCCCAAGTCCCAAAACGGCCCACCAGGAGGTTAACAGAGTCCATATAGGGACTCTGCCTCCTGTCTCCATCTGGGAGAAGTTTGGCATACGCACTGCACCTTTCTACCCCCCTCCCCCGTTTTTGCAATCCCTTCCCCTAGTGTAATTTTCCTTGCCAATATAGTTTACCTTGCCCCAACCGCTATAAATGATTTGTTAGAAAATGCCCCAATGTTACTTACCCTTCCCTCTATCCTCCGCGTTCTGTGCATCCGGCAGCCGCATCCTCCTCAGCCAATCACAGATCGGCTCCGGTCTCACCCCCTGCTTGCAGTTTCTATGCAACTGTGCGGGCGGAGGATAGAGGGAAGGTAAGTATTTATCTTTCTAACAAATCATTTATAGCGTTTGGGGCTGGGGGAAGTAAACTATTATTTGGCAAAAAGTTAGTGAAAGGATGTGACATGCCCTTTAAATAGATTGACTGTGTTCATGTGTTTTACATAATTGGCTTTCATATAAAGTCAGAGTCAGGTTTATTAAATGGAGAAATGGAATGTGTCAAAAGAAATTTACGGTCCAGTTTCACAATAAAATGGCATTTGCAACATCCACAACAACTACACCTGACATTACCAATTTAAAATCATGCATTGAAGATTTCCCAGATGTACTAATATTTTTGTTTTTCATATTACAAATAAATATGTGAATTCATCTTCTCTTTTATTTCTTTGGTTTGTATTATGAATATGATTTTCAATGTGTTCTGTTTTATTTTATAATGTTTGCTTAGGGACTGACTTAAGGCAATTCAGTTCTACTTTTCCAAACCTGTAGTAATGTTTTTAATGACAATTATAACTTCACTTTTGTTTTGATATGTCGGCTTTTATGTTCCTGTGAGGATGAATAAGCAATTGAGAAAATTAAAACATTAAAATGAATAAAATATAAAACTATGTAGCGCTAATATTCTGGAAAGAAACCGACACATAAAACACTATCAAGGGAATTTACAGAGAGGTCAACAAATGCCCTCCCATTTGCATTTAATTTTACATTTGTGCCTCAAGGGAAGTTCCATTTACATGTTGCCCCCCACTGTATTATTTTAACAAAAGTTTAAAAAGTCACTTAAAAGTAGTGTATGGACTATAACTAAAACCCAAGTTCGAGCTCGATGTTTTTGAACTTTTTGAACAACGAACCTTCAAGTTTTTTCTAACTCGCATACATATTCTCTATGATTATCGATAACCCTTACTTTAGCACTACCATAACCCTAGAATGCGCGTTCAGTAACCCTCGATTCAGGTATAACTCTCAAATGCGGCATTCGGTAACCCTCGAATCAGCAATGACCCTCAATAGTTCCCAGCACACTCATTCCATAAGATCCACTCACGACTGTAAAGTTGAATTCAAGAAATAATACATACAGCAGCAGCATTGCACACAATAAAAAGGCTTTAGTGGCTTTACTACATGTGCAAACTTTCGGAATAACTCATTTTTCAAGTGGTCAACAAGCCTTGAGAAAATCACAACTAAACCGGATTAAATACTGTGTAACGGAATTTGTTACCATCAATACAATTACAATGTATCACACTGAAGGAAACAAAAAATCTACAGTTACGCCCTGTGGTATGTTTGGGACAGAAACCAGGCTCTCATAAGAACACATAGAGATCATAGTCCCTGTTAGACCCCTTTAGGGGCCAGGTCTCCAATCTATTAATCCTCCACTTCTTTTCTTTTAAGCTTAACTGGAGACCCACCTCTCATAGGATCAAACTGTACCTGTTCCAAAATCATAAATGTTATCTGGTCAATGTATGACCTTCCTACCTAATGTCTGGCAGAGGTAGAGCCATTGCTTATTTGTATAGACATCTGTGTTGAGTGAGCTCATTTTAATTTTTTGAGTGGTCTTGCCCACATATAAAGCCCACGGGGCAGACCACACATAAATCACATAACGTGATTCACAGGTATAGTGCCCGTAATTTAAACACTTCTCCTGTTCCAGGGTGAAAACTCCCTTCTTTAATGACCATATTACAACAATTCCACCCAAACAGGGACACATCCCTATTGGCACCCTTCAACCAGTATCCCCTTCCTTCTTGGGGGTCCTGATAACATTGGGGAGGGCACCAAGGATTTAATGGTCCTACCCCTCCTAAGGAGATAAGTGGTGGCGAGTAAATTCTTGTACATTGGGTAAAGTATCTTGTACCAGGGGTCAATGTTTTGCGACAATCTCCGCTCCTCCCCATATCTGCTCGAATTGTCTCTCATCTTTTATGGTACATTCTCCTTCTAGCCTCTTGTAACACTGACTTGGGTACCCTCTTTGTTCAATTTTTTTGCACATAGAGTCCATCCGGTCTACTCACAATTCTGTCAATACGTTTAAGTTGGCTGTACGGTATCGACCATTTAATGTGGTCCGGGTGTTGAGTTGTAAATAGCGGTAAATGATTCCTATCAGTAGGCATCTGATAGACCTTTTGTGTGTAGAAACTGTCCCTCACTTGTCAACAATATGTACAAAAAGTATATCGATATGTCATCCCAGCTTATATATCAAATGTATATTTGATAGACCTGCGTGTCCTCAAACCAAGCCATAAAGGCATTGGTATAGGCAGGGGCCCATTGTAACCCATCGCAGTCCCACAACATTGCAAATAGAACTCATCCATTAAGACAAAGTAATTCTGAGTCAGTATAGTTCCAGTACCTCAGAAATAGATTCCTATGCATAGGAGCATAATTATGGTTTTCTCAAATAACACCTGACACCGCCCTCATCCCATCATCATGTGGGATGGCAGTATTAAGCTCACCACATCAAATGTGGCCAATATCAAGGGGTCACCAGGGTTTATTTGGACCTCAGATAATCTCCTTAAAAAGTCTTACTGTCTTTGACAAATGAGGGAGTTTTCCTGTATCAAGGGTCCCAGTGCTTTATCCACCAAAATAGCCATGGGTAAAAGTCTGACACTGTGGGGTGACCTGGTGGCCTAGCCAGGTCTTTGTAAATTTTTGGAAGGGTTAAAGCACTGGGTCTTAGAAATTGAACACACAATTTATCTTTATCATCATTAGTCAGTACACCTTTTACCACATATATTGTAAACAATCAGCAATAGACCACTTAAACACGTGTTAGTGGATCACAGGATAGTTTAAAGTAGACACTGTTATCAGAGAGTTGTTGTTTATCTCTGACACATAATACTGGTGTCATATTATAGATAGATAATACACAATTGCAGGCACTCAATCTACCTTCCCTTTAAGACCTGGGTGCTGCTGGTATATCTAAATTAACAAGGGTGAAGTGATCCAGTGAACTCTCAGGATTGCTTGATTCAAACTTTTATTGTACATGACCTGCAGGCAACATTTCAGACCTTCCATGGTTCATTTAGGAAGGTTCTGAAACGTTGCCTGCATGTCATGTTACATAAAAGTTTGAATCAGAAATCCTGAGAGTGCATTGGATCACATCACTTATAAGTAGATAGATTAAAATCACAGAGGTTCCCTGACCATATAAAAGCATGAGACCGCAGCCAAGTCTTTTTATACAGGCAGGAAACTCTAAGTTAACTTTATAAAATTTATATTACCCTGTAATGGGGCTATTTTTTCTTTACTACATAAGGTTTCAATATTTTAATTTAAAAATGGTGTGTAGGCTCTGTACAGCTTTAATAATAGCTGCATCTCTTCCACACGCCTGTCACCATTAAAAATAAATTTCAGTGAGTCATAGAAGACAACCCGGGTCTCCTGACTGAACTGAAGATGGAGTCATCATGGAGACCAGGATTTACACTTATTGAAGGAAGAAATCACGATGTGCTGCTTGACAGGATATCCACTGTTCAGGTCTGTGTCCTGCTATATGTTTTTACTTGGAAATTAGTTAGGATTAGAAGTTCTTTATTGTTAAGGTGACAATGGGGAGGTGGAGTGGTATATATTCTTATTAAAATCTCTAGTTACGTAATTAAGAAAGTTTTATAATGATATATTTCACTGTACCTCCCCAGTGAAGTCCAACCCGCTTGGTCATATGTGCGCACACTCATGACAGAGATCCAGTAATGGCACGCACCTGAAACAACTTTTACCACACTTGTGGGCCAAGAAGCTGCAGCAGATAGCCAGAATTTCATGGTAGCTATGGGAGGGGATTAAAAAAACCCAAATTAAACACCTTTAAAGTTGAAAGCCACAGCTAACCACGAGTTTAACTTGTGTTTTTACATGTACATAACTTTAATAGGATGAGGCTGTGAAGTACTTCTGTCTTAAGAAGGCTCCATATTATTTAACGCTCCGTGAGAGATTTTCCACCCAGAAATATAAATTAATATAGGATGATGGTCAGGTAAGTAACAGTTTTTTTTTAAACTTCCATTCCATTAGTTTCTCATTTAAATGTAATTCTACAGAAGTATCTACTTTTCTATAATCGGATGGAAAATTAGGCACAAGTTATTCAATATGCAAAAAAACCTAAAAACAGTAAATTACTTGTTGTTTCTAAAACAAACATAGCTAAGTATAATTGTGTTATAAATTCTCTTTTTGTGTAGTTCCTTTTGAAGTTTTATGTTTCTTGTAAATTCTTTAACAAAACAAAGTTCCTCAGGCAATGTTGGTTTTCCTATTTTTAATAGTTTCTTCTATAAAACACAAGTTCCTCAACATCAATCATTTGTACATACATTCCATCTATATAAATAACCCCTTTTAAATTTAGTACTAATTAGTTTCTAAGTTATTAGCTATTTTGATATAATATATTCTGCTTCTTCTTTAATATATATATATTTATTTACTTTTTTTTTATTATAATAAAGTATTTGCAAGCTTCTGTCTGTCATTAAAGGACATTAACGTATTTTGCCAGGATGATGACCTGCTAGTTTATCTCCCTTGGGTTTGTATTACCCTATTTAAAGCTTCCTCCCTGCTGCTGCCAATCTCATCTTGTGCCTTCTCTCAGTCTGGACAGTTCCCCAGACTTGCCAATAGGAAACACTCTTATGGTAAAGTGTGTCTTCCCATTGAAAAAGTAGAGTAGAGATGTCCGAACTTCGAAAAATCCGGTCCGCTCGAGGATCCGCGGATTTTCGAAAAATCAGAAAATTCGGAAATCCACGAGCGGACCTGTTAAAACTTATTGAAATGAAAGTCGGCAAAATCCGCATTAAAAGTGTCTAAATAGCCTTGGTAACGTACGCTAAATCCCCAGGACCTGGGTAATGACCTTGGAAACATGTATCAATGCCTACAATAACCTAAAAATACAGTCCGCTAGCGTGAATTTAAAAAAATAGTATTCTTCGAAAATACGAGATTTCTGAAAAAACTAGGATTTCCGTAAAAACGAGGATTTCCGTAAATACGCATATTCTTCGGAACACGGACCCGAACCGGAACTTCGATGATCCATTGCTTTTTACTACATCCTGCCTGCACAATGTCAAGCTCTGCCAGCAGCTCTATGCCACCCAATACCTCCTGGCTAGGGGAATATGATGATTTTCCGCCAGGTACCCGGCATGTGCGGCGCAGGAACGCACTATAATGGATCAATTTGGATCATTATTAAAAATTGATTTTTACACTCCCAATAAAAATGTTGTGTTACCCACTAAATCTATACAGATACAAGTAACACACAGCTACTGATGCTCCCCTATACCCAACCAACTTTTCCCTTTCCATGGCTACAATACACAATAATAAAATATAAGTACTTAGCCAGAATAAGGTTAATCTGTATTTTCAGTAGATTCAAAGTATATAATTAAATATATACTCTTTAGATATATCATTCATTATGTAATTTTTTTATTTTAATTTGCAGCTGAATCATCCTCTGAATCATCCTCTACACCCCACTACCACCAGCGTCCCCACCAGAGGAAGAATGTAATGCAGCCTATTGAAAAAAAACATTTTTTTCTAACATTTTTCATTGTCCAGGCCACATTACAGCACACACAGCGCTCCAGAAACAAGCATACAAGTGCGTTGTTTCCGGTGCGCTCATGTGTATTGCCACGCGAGTGCAGTACGATTGCACAATTGTGCAAAATTGAGGATCACATTATTGTGCCACACTATTGTGTGCTTTTTAACACGTTGATGTGTCCAAGCCCTTTATCCAAATGTTTGCATATTTTTTTGACAACTTCTCTCCGAAAATTGTTTTAGTAAATGTATTCGAACATTTAATGACGTGAGAGTTAAAATAAATTTCCTTTTTTTAGCACTACCACCAACTAGCCCTCCGGCATCCATTGCCCCCACCGGCAGTCCACTGCCCCAGTAGAGGCACCTGGCATCAGCCAGACACGTTAGTGCCTCCTAAGCAATTTTTTTATGTTTTTATTGACCTTGATTGTCAGCAATAATTAGTGAATTATCAGTTATATTAATTGAATTTTATTATTTCACTGATAAATTTTTGTAAAAAAAAAATGCAAAATCTAATTTGCTTGAGAGACCAGATCACAGTTCTTCTCTTTCTCTCCATCCCATTTATTGTCCCTCGACTCCCCATGGTTTGGCTGTTCTTGTCCCTCATTTTTTGAGCTTAAATTACGAATTTGGTCCAAACGTGCAGTACAAGTGTGCAATTATTTTAAGTATCCTTTCCACATTGTCCAACAAACACATACCGATGAAACCCACACAGCGATTCACACCTACTGGGGAAACTAAGTCAAATGAAATGTTGATTAATCATCTAAAAGGTTATTTTTATAAATGTTAAATTATACCCACTAAACCTAAACAGATACAGTAAACACAACACAACTACTGATTCCTCCTACACACCCAACCCTCCCAACTTCCCTTTCATTTTTTTGGTCTTAAGAAATACCTTCAGATATATCATTGTCTTTTTTTTTTATTTAACCTTCAGATGATGATGACTCTTCCACCCCACCCACCTACCCCTGCATGAGACGCCAGCGTGGGAGGATGGGTCCTTCATGCAGCCAACAACATAAGTGCATCCTAGTGAGGTTAATGTTTTTTAAAATCTTTCATTAAACCAGTTTTTTTCATTCATTTTTGTGGTTCAAAAATTATCCAAGAATGTTCACTACGTAGCCTTTTAGGAAATGTTCTTATACATGTAATATTATAATGATTGGACAGTGATTGTTGAAATAAACATTTTTTTTTCTAGAAGCAGGACCAGCCTCTCCAGGCCTTCCACCCTCTCCAGGCCCTCCACCTCTCCAGGCGCTCCACCCTCTCCAGCCCCTCCAGGCCCTCCACTCTCTCCAGCCCCTCCAGCCGTCACCGCCCCTCCAGCCGCTCCAGCCCCTCCAGCCTCTCCAGTCCCTCTAAGGCCATGATTCAAGATCATAATAAATATCATGCAACGTTAATGAAATTGTTATATACAAGACTATTAATATCTGGATTTTCCTAGTGTAAATCCACGCTACATGATGCAACAATGGTACGTAAGTTTTATGCCATCATTACCTACTGCTGCTTATCAGTGATCCCCCATGATGCAATAATATCGCTTTAAGTGGAAGTTCAGTGAAAATACATAAACTTTTAAGAAAAGAGCAGTATTTTTCCATCCGAATGACCTTAACCTGTCAAATCAGCATTGTTTCTGTGTATAAAGAAATACCGACTTCCTGTTTGCAGAGACCCCTAATAGAGATCGTTATGGTCTTGCCCATGACCCAGTCCCTGTGTTGATTCAGTTGCTCTTAGAGATCTGAGCATGTGTGACCCATCCACAGCCAATCAGTAGAAAACAACTGCTACCATAATTAGGTATGCATAATATAAACTAAGATTTTAGAATAATGACATTTTATACTGAGCTTTCCTTTTTATGACATCCCGCAACATTATTGCAATTGCAGTACCATGTATGTGTAAGTAGCTGTCAGGTGCAAAATTGCATCACCCCGCATGGTGCTTTAGGAAATGTGCTCGAATATCTTCAACACAATTCTCTCAATATCTTCCTCCACAGAATTCGAGAGCATGTGACGGAAGATCACATCATGGGCCACCTCCTGCCAGACTGGAAGAGGAGGGTATCCCGTTCCCGTAATCCCAAAAATTATTAATTTTTTTATTTGTTTTTGTTTGTAAATAGTTAAAAAAAAAAGTTATCTAGACTATCACTCATAAAACTTTTTGTTAACAAAAGAATATTTTTGGGCTTTATTTTTCGATATATCAGATTATTCAGATAGATTCATAATCAATTTTTATTTGAAAAATTACAATACACATAGCTATTTGCTACTATATGTCTGGTAATTATAATTGTTATACCTTACCATTAATGCCATTACACACACCACATTTGCCACATTCCCCTATATAGTAGTTTGCACACAACAAGTGAAAGAAGGGTGTAGGAACGCACCATTGAATTACAGCATGCCAACTGCAGTTTGCCACCATTGTTGAAGAGCCAGGAAGGCTTGGACCCACTGGACATACCCCTCACCCCTTGGCTACCCTCCCTCAGAGTAAGCTTCGTGCAAGGAAGCGGGTGAAGAGGGTAAGGCTTTGTAGGAACAGCACCATTGAGTTACAGCAGCCCACTGCAGTTGCCACCATTGTTGAAGACCGGCAGGCTTGGCCCACTGGACATACCCCTCACACCATTGGCTTCTCTCCCTCAGAGTATGCTTCGTGCAGGGAAAGCGGGTGAATGGGTAAGGCTTTGTAGGAACAGCACCATTGATTTACAGCAGGCCCACTGCAGTTTGCCACCATTGTTGAAAGAGCCAGCAGGCTTGGCCCCACCGGACATACCCATCACACCATTGGCTTCTCTCCCTAAGAGTATCTTCGTGCAAGGGAAAGCGGGTGAACGGTAAGGCTTCGTAGACAGCACAATTGAGTTACAGAGTACTCTGCTCTCGGGCCAGCCAGGATTGACCCAAGCTGAAACATTAGCCACAGGGTAGCTGTTGTGGCTGTATGAGATGGTCAGAGTAGGTGACACAACAAAGGTGCCTCGTGGAGAGGGAAGGAAGAACAAATATGGAGTACTGCTCTCGGGCCAGGCAGGATTGACCCAGAGTTGAAAACATTAGCCACAGAGTAGCTGTTGCGGCTGTATGAGATGGTCAGAGTAGGTGACACCACAAAGGTGCCTCGTGGAGAGAGAAGGAGAGAAGAAGAAAAATTAGCCACAGAGTAGCTGTTGTGGCTGTTGAGATGGTCAGAGTGGGTGACACCCCCAAGGTGCCTCGTGGAGAGAGAAGGAAGAAAGGAAGAAAAATTAGCCACAGAGAGCTGTTGTCGCAGAGCATTTGTTATTTCACAACTTGAATGCAGAAAGCAGTGGACCATATATGGCCCTGCCAATAGAAAAATTGCCATTTGCCAGCTAAGCTGGCATCAGCTAACCTCGGTTGAAAGTGAGGCGGAAGGAGCAGTACGGGTGGCCAGGGCAGAGGCCTTCAGTCAGGGCATCAGCAATAGGGTGCTGTACTGAGATGTGATCCACTCCTCATTCATCTTGATGAATGTAAGGCGGTCCACATTCTCAGTGGAGAGAATGTGGTGCCCAGGTAGAGAGGAGAGACAACCCCCCTCGCACTGAAGGTCCTCTCCAAAAGAACACTGGATGACGGCATGAAAGGACCTCGATGGCATAGTGTGCCAACTCGGGCCAGATATCAATCCTCACCACCCAGTACTCCATGGATCCTCAGTCCTCTGATGTGGCTACACCGCCCTGGATCCGATGTGTCGGTGACCTGGTGTTGCCTGGCGGAGTTGCCAGTAGATGGCCTGGCAACTGTGGCTGGAGAACAGCCTGAAGTTGGCCGCGAGCCCGCCTCCAGTACTTCTGCTCCTCCTGTCAGCACAGGGGACGTGAGCCCTGTTGACCCCCAACATCAGGTGCTGTAGGCCTGCCAGCACCTGGGAGGCAGAACAGAGGCAACGTAGCAGTGTGCCTCATATGCTGCTACTCCGACACTTAACCCTTATAGCGGGGATCTATAAGGTGGCCACCCAGTACTGCTGCTTCTCTCTTTGATGGCCTTAATCCTGGGGTCCTTGCGCAGGCATTGCAGCATGAACAACCCATGCGCCGCAAACTGCCTGCCGCGAGGACCCCATGTCTCGATGTCACTGAGACAATAGTGTCAGGCTCAACCTCTCCCCAACCACGAATGACATGTGGTACTTGGGAGGGTTGAGATGTCCCCCTAGAGGAATGCCCCATTTCCCCTTAGTCCAGTCACCTAAATCCCCTCCTCATCATCGGACGGTTGCCCTGCACCGTGATGCTCAGGCTTGAAAGCATCACGGTGTCGGCGTCCTCACGGTGTCCGTGATGGTGGCATCATTGGCGGCTTACCATCCTGGTGGCCTCCTCAAATGGCCGAGCACACGGCAGACATCACTAATCAGCAGCCACTGCCTGGGTAACAGCAAACTCAGGTCCCCAAGCCTGATCTTGCCTCGTACTCATACAAGTAGTCTATGATGGCTCGCCTCTCTGGAGCACCTCAGCAGCATCATAAGAGTAGAGTTCCAGCGGGTCGGGTGTCACAAATCAGACGGTTCTGCGGCAGACCATTCTGCTGCTGAACTCGCCAGACGAGCTGTGGCCATGTATGACCACCTGAAGTGACTGGACACCCTCCTAGCCATCCTCATTACCTCCTGGAGACCAGGTTCTTGGTGAGGAACCGCTGGATAACCAGGTCGAGAACGTGTGCCAGGCAAGGAACATGTGTGACTCGCCCATGGAAGGGCACCAGAATGTTGGGGGCATTGTCCACACAACCTTGCCTATTGAGAGGTGGTGGGGGTCAGCCACCTCTTAACCTGCCCTTGCATGCGCCAGCAACTCTGCCCTGGTTGTGGCTCCTATCCTATCTGAGCACCAAGCTGCAACACGACTGCATGGCACTATTCACCTGGCACAAAGCATAGGCTTTGGGGGGGCACGGACTGTCCGGGAAGAGGGCTCACCGGATGAGGACGGGGGTGGAGACTGGCGTATCACCAATGCAGGTGGTACCACACCATCTCCCACTTGCGCTCCGTGCTGCAATCTCTGCCGGCTAGCAGTGACCCATTGGGTGGTAAATGACACATACTGCCCCTGGCCGTGCTTGCTGGACCACACGTCCATAGTAATGTGGACCCACTTGCCCACATTGTGGTCCAGTGAGCAGGATATATTGCCCTGCAGATGGTCGTGCAGGGCTGCTACTGCCTTCTGGGCAAAGTACCTACGGCCAGGGACCTGCCACTGTGGTGTGCCAATGGCCACAAACTCCCTGAACGCTGCACTGTCTACCAGGCTGAAAGGTCAGCTGCACCGCCAGGAGTTTTGCTAGTCGCAGTGAGGACGTGGGGCTTGGGGGTGACTGGGGGCAGTTTCTTCCTGCCTCCGCTCCAACAACTGGGGAAAGAGAGACTGCCTTTTTAGCTGACGCTCCACAGCAAGTGTCAAAGGCCTCTTAACAACCCGCATGCTGGGGCCAAGGTTGCCTCTCCTCCCTAACTCCACCGAGGAAGCAGCTGATGGGGCCGGAGGGGGAGGAGGAACGTTGGCTACCTGGCACGAGGTAGGGAACGCGTGGTGCCTGCACGTTCCCTGTCCGCTGCTCCCACCGGCAGTGGTGCAGTATCATATGTCTCCTCATAGAGAGGTGCCCAAATGTAATGTGGTCTTCCCACGGCTAACACGTTGCAGGCACACTTGCACACTGCAACTGTGCTGTCCACCTGAGCCAGTGAGAAGACACTCCCACACCGCTGAGCCACCGCACGACTCAGAGCAGAGGTCACCTGCTGCTGTGGGGCACCGGCAACCAGATCTCATTGGTCCGTACCTCCACGTGCACCACTAGTGTCACTGCCCCTGCCCCTGCCCCTAGTCCTGTCTCGGATTCAGGATCATGCTCATGTCTGAGGACATCCCTCAGAGACACTATCCTCTCCTCCTCACAAGGGCACCTATGATGATCGGTGACTTTATCGTCCACTTCCACCTCCTCATACTGTGTCACTAACAGCAGCAGCATCTGGAACCTCACCCCCTGCATTAGTTCCCTGGCTGCTCACAGACTGCTGCGTGACATCTTCAGCCTCCTGTCCCCCTGTGCTCCTCCTCAAGCACACTAGCCGCAAACATAGTGTGCGAAACAGATCCTGAGACTCCTCCTCTGGATCCCCGAGGTACGGCCATGTGGGCAACGAACTCAGGGTCCATGCCCACAGTAGAGTAGGAAGGCTGGGTATCCAGTCTACTACTTGCCTTCGTTGATCAGAAGGGATAACCCTAGCACAACTACCCCTAAACATATCGGGTACGGTTACCCAGCTGCCCTGTTTGTGTTTGTACACACAAACACAAACACAAAGACAAAGCAACAAAACACAGAAGCAAACAATAAACACCAAAGCTTTTTTTTTTTTACACTAAAAGTACAATAGGTCACAGACAGAACTGACAGCAAACAGCAGATCAGACAGCAAAAGCTGCTGATTGCTGCTAAAGGCAGCACTGTCAGCTACACAAACACACAGACACTGACACACAGATCAGAGCAAACAAACAAAAAAACAGGACACCTAGACCTCTAAAGGTCTAACACAAATTGTCCAAGGACTTATAGGGGGGTTAGTCCTTAAAAGGACTGTTGGGTCTCAAGATGTGTGAATACAGGGGTGGTTAACAACAAGTGCTAAACCACCATACTGAAATTCACACACGAAAGCTCAAAAGGCACAAAAATCTCTCTCCAACTCCTACACTGTCAGTCTCCACTAAACACACTCACAACACACTGACAAAATGGCGCCTGTGAAGCAGCCTTTTATACCCAGGGGGCTGCAATAATCATGTTAGCTGCCATTGGATTTTGGTACATGTGGCTTGCTCCGTCTTGAAAATAATCCCCAAAATGCGGAAATTTCGCGAATTTACGAGAATTTCTCGTATTTTTCTGTATTTTCGAAAATACGGAAATCCTGGTTTGGAAGTTCGAAGGCGGAAAATCTGGAAAAATCCGCCGTTCGCGGACGGGATAAATCCGCTGCGATCCGGGTTCGGATCCGCGAACCGGCCATTCCTAAGTAGAGGATGTGAAGGAGGTGGGGCAAATTTTAACCCTACTGCATCAGGTTCGCTGTGCAAAGTCCAAAAAGTTTTGCCCCTACAGGCTGCGAAAATAAGTCTAAAGCCCACACTGTATTATATACGCTATGTATTACATCAGTACCATGGGTTTTAGACTCATTTAAGCAATGTTTTGCTACTAGAAGAGGTAATGTAATGTAATTAAAATGTGTTTTGCTATATTATTCTTTTGCCATAAAGATTGCTATATTCAAGATTTCAAACTATTGGTAATTCCAATACATTTTACTGTTTTTGGACATATGAACTGGTGTTTCTGCAGAAATACAACCTGTGATTATTCCCAAATGTTTCAGTAAAGAAACAGTAAGTGGTGTACCTTAAAAACTAATAGAGCAGTAATTTAAATGATCACTATTTTTTGTTTGATTAATATTTACCCAGGAAAAACATTGTTTTTGTATATCCTGTAGGAATAGACACAATGTTAAGGGACCAATATTTATAGTAGAACTTAGCACCCACCAGGCATTATAGCATTGATAATTGAACGTGCCAGTGCAGAAAATGTAGGAACACATGTTTGAAACAATTGTCAGATTTGGTAATGCTTGAATTACTGCAGTCATCCAAACGAAGTAATCTGTTCTGGACAAAATTTTCCTAGCACGGTAGGAAATTTACAATGCTAATATGCTATTAAAATTCCAGCTGATGCACTTTTAAAGGGAGCAAAACTGAGGGAAAACAGTCAGAAAGCAGCATAATGGTATGTAGTTTTTGATACATATCATAAAGGAAAAAAGAACAGAAAAATAACTTCTGCAATGCTTTAAAGGTTCAGGTGCACATTTTCTTGTTATAGTCAGGTCAACTGTGATAATGGTAAGAATTTATAATGATACAAAGACAAAGAAAAGCTTCTTTTGTCAACATTTTCTTTAGTGCCTTTGCATTTTTATATCTAAATTCTAGGTTTTCAGTCACTAAATTTTACTATTTGTACCATTACTATAAGGACTACAGGTCGGATTGAAATCAATAAAAATTTCCAGTCTACAAGTCTGTAATCCTTTTTAATACATCACCATTCCACAGCACTCTTATGCAATCACAATGTGCATCTTATAGTAGGGATCAGATTTTTTTTTTGGTAATACTATCTATCTTCCAGCAGTCTAGTGAGTAGGGATGGCTGGTTCGCAGATCCGAACCCGATCCGCCCGCGGATTTATCCCGTTCGCGAATGGCGGATTTTTCCAGATTTTCCGCCTTCGGAAATTCCGATTTGCGGATTTTTTGATTTTCGAAAATTTTCGAAAATACAAGGATTTCTCTTATTTCCATAAATACGTATTTTCGAATTTTCGAAATACGAGGATTACTCGTATTTTCGAAAATACATATTTTCGGAATACTGTTTTTCTCGTATTTTCGAAAATTTTCGAAAATACGTTAAAACCCTAATTTCTAAAATTTTCGAAAATACGAAAAATCTCGTAATTTCGAGGGTATTTTTTCATTTAATGGTCCGCTCGCGTTTTCGAAAATTTTTGAAATTCGCAGATCCTCGAGCGGACCGGATTTTGCGAAGTTCGGCCATCTCTACGTGAGTAAATGTTACATTTCTAACCATAACACTATGATGTGTCCTCTCCATTAGTAGCATTTCTTTAAGTGTACTATATGTTGGTCGAAGGGGCCAACTTATTTAAAAGACCAACCACCTGGGGTGACATTCTTCTGTGCGGCGACTTAGTATTGTTTTATTATTCTTTCTGCTGGATTAATAAATGATGCTTATTCAAGCTGACATCTTTCAAGATCTCATACAAACAATCCTGAGCGTTCTCCATGCACATCATAGGGAGAACTCTCAGGACTGTGTGTTTCCCTCGGCTGCAGGAGACCCTCTTGCAGGGCCTTTCTACCATTGGCAGAGTGACACATTGTCCCAGGTGGTGGTGGAAATTTTTTTTTCCCTTGACCATCAAGAAAAAAAGATATGATGTTCTTAAAATCTTTTTTTATTGGTTAGGTTAGCTTTAGTTTGTTAGGCAAGGTTAGATTAGTTGGGTTAGTTAGGGCCCTACTTAAAGAGTCTACCTTGACATGGTGGCTAAAATCTTTTATACAACAGGAAGTATGGCATTTCTATGTATTGTAACAGTTGAACCAACATGTATAGTACAGGCTACAAAATAATTATTTTGATTTGAGCAACAAAACCTAAAGGAGCAATATGGTAGCTCCTGTTTGAAAAAGGGATGTAATATAAGTTTCTAGTAATTTGCATTATTCTAATTGACTGTCTGAGGAACTGTTAACCGTATAACTCGAGTATAAGTCGAATTCTTCAGGCTTTAAAATTAGCCTGAACTAACCTCGACTTATACTCGTCAAGTCCTAATTTAGATCCAAATTCTGCAATTGCGGATAGTAACCATAGGTGGCACTGTGTTAACCTGCTTAGAAAGTTACAGGAGCTGTTCTGCCTTTACAATCCTTCCTGTAGTCTGGCTGCTGGACTCACTCAGCATTGTCACTGCTCATCGGGATGCTGTAAATCTGATGGGTTCTCCTCAGTTTGGGTAAAAAAACGCTGCTAGTACAGTGCAATGACAGTGAAACTACAACTCAAGGTGACATTTTTAACTATTGGGATCAGAGAGTCCTTTACTATATGGGGTTCAGAGGGCCCATTACTATAAGGGGGTCAGAGGGCCCTTACAATATGGGGTTCAGAAGAATTGTAAATGATGGTAGCTTAATTAAAAGTTACTGAACCTTGCCACTCCACATGCTTAGAAACTAAAACTCCCAGCAACAAAGCATGCTGGGAGTTTGTAGTTTCAAAACATCTGGAGTGCCAAGGATTGGGGGTTACTGGTACTGGATTTGGCTATTACTGTATGGGATTCATGTTGGGAATTCTGTCTGCCATTTAAAGGGCAACTAATTTCTACCCTCGACTTATACTCGAGTCAATCAAATTTTTCAGTAAAAATAGGTACCTCCTTGACTTATATTCGGATCGACTTATACACGAGTAATACAGTAAATACCTTATGTAGAGTTTTAAAACTTGTAACATATTAGTTGATATGCTGTGAAGGTTCTCATTCATCCAAGTCATGGTATATCTGTTGTATTCAATTAGATCAACCGGACTTGAAGAACTAAACTTCAAGTCCGGTTGATCTAATGGAATACAACAGATGTAACATATTAGCCATGCCAAAACCAAGTCCACCTTCAAATACACACCCTTTTTTGCACAGCCGTTTGGCGCCACACATGAAATAATCATGGGCGGCATTCAAAAGTTTGTCTCAGGCAGCAAAAACCCTAGAATGCTCCTGACTCCTCTATAGGGAGTCTAGCGCGGTTGGGGGAATTTTTCATTTTTTCCCGAACAACCGTTCGGCGGCCGCGCACTCATTCAGCAAAACCGCTACACACACTAGCGAAAGCCTTGATACCATCGGATCCGACGGTATTGGGGTTTATCGCTAGTGTGTGTACCCAGCTATACACATACGATTGTTGGCTATAGCAGTTGGCCATCGGGCATTTGGTGTCTGCTCCCAGCACACAGTAATCTTAAATATTTACAAGGCTTACAAGGCCATTTTCCCTATTGTATCTTTATTCAAACTACAAGTGGCTTTCACACTGTTTCCATTAGCGGTACACTTTTTTGGAAATGCTTACTTTAATAAAGCCAGTGGAAACTCATCACTCGCTGGGCAACAATGGATGTTTCTGTGACTTTGACATTTGATTTTCCCTGAGAGAAATAGTAATTTATTGTGGTATGTCATTTTATTTTAAAAGCTCATTATAAAAAAATGATTAATGAACTCTGTGAGAGGAAGGCTTATGACACAAGGTTTGAAGCATTTTGAGTTAACAGATAAGTAGACACTGTGCCGTCCCTTAAAGCATTATTACTGTTAGTCTTTAACATGGGAGTGGAGTAAATGTTCCAGCAGGAATATGAGTCATAACTGATGAAAGGTGATGTTAAAAACAAGAAATGCATTTCTCAAGGAAGGAATCAACAATGATATTTCGTTGCATTTTATTTTGTATTTATATTGTACAGCACTGCGTCCCCTAGTGGCGTATATAAATAAACATTACATACATTATAAGCTTTATTTCTTTAGTATGGTTTAAGCAGCTTTATCAGGTACCTATATAATATTTATTGTGTCATCTGTCACAAATACCACATGTTTTTTGCTTTAGATTAAACTTTGAGATAAGGGAGGTTAGTGGGACATCTACTGTCCAGCAAAAGTACATATGACAAGTGTGTCAACTGTGGATGTCAACTCACCCGCAGGACGGTTTTGGTTAGTAAAAAAAAAAACTGATGTCACAGCGGCTGCTGCTGACACTGATGACAACCTATGTCACCCGCAGCACGGGTGACGACAACGATATCCCCGATATCGACGCTGCCACCAATGCCTTTCTTAATCCCGAAGTCTCTGTCATCACTCAGATTACTTCCGAGTTTCTTGCAGGTTTGCACCACTTTTCATAGGATTGCTGAAAGTCCAAATCCCCACACTGTTTTTTTCTCTTTTCACAATATTATACTTATCGCAACATCACAAAGTCTGGAAAACCTTTCACTACAGCTAAACCTCTAGTCACCTACTTGTATATGGGAATTTTAGTTTGGAACATCAAGCTATTCATTTCAATCATCAGCTGTTTCTAGGCTGTTACCAAGAAAATTTGCATTTTAGATCATTGGTCACCAACATTTTTTGCACTGTGGACCAGTGCCATTGTCAAATAATTTCCACAAACAGTCTTAGCAATAAAAACAATTTATGCGTTATATATTATAGTTTACAGTTTTTTGGCCTGGAAAAAATGACCCACTGTTTTAGATCCCATTATATACAGAAATCTCTTAATAACACAAGTTTTGTTTATTTTATAGTAATTATATTAACTGCAGTTGTAATGAAGCAATCACCAATTTGCCATACAACGTGTGGAATTACTTCAACATAGAAAAAAAATCAATCTTCAGGGTTTTGAAGCATTTAAGGAAGTGAAAGTGAAGTTTAGATAGGCATCCATTTTATTGTCATGGCCATTTTGATTGTAATGTCCCTCTATAGGTGTCCAATAGTTGCAGGTTTGAATATCAGTAGTGCAGAAACATGCCACCGGGAGTAATATATAACATACTGTGAGGTGGTGTCAAGTTATACAGAATGTGTTAAAAACTAAACGTTCCTGCTATGCAATTTATTTCTTTGTAGAAAAAAAATTTGATTATTTTCTTGTACTGTTTTAAAGAGCAAGTATACCAATATTAACTATGTAATACAGAATTTACATAAAAGAACTGTTTGGCATATGAGCTTACTTATAGATTGTCCACTGGCACACTTTTTTAGACTTTTTTAGAGAGAAATAGTTAGGGACTTTTTTTTTAAGAGAGAAGATAGTTAGGGACACTTTTTTAAAAGAAGATGTTAGGGACACTTTTTTAAGAGAGAAGATAGTTAGGGACACTTTTTTAGAGAGAAGATAGTTAGGGACACTTTTTTAAGAGAAGATAGTTAGGGACTTTTTTAGAGAGAAGATAGTTAGGGACACTTTTTTAAAGAGAATATATTAGGGACACTTTTTTAGAGAGAAAATATTAGGGACACTTTTTTAGAGAAATATAGTTAGGGACACTTTTTAAGAGAAGATGTTAGGGACACTTTTTAAGAGAAGATAGAGTTAGGGACACTTTTTTAGAGAGAAGATAGTTAGGGACACTTTTTTAGAGAGAAGATAGTTAGGGACACTTTTTTAAAGAGAAGATATTTAGGACACTTTTTTAGAGAGAAGATAGTTAGGACACTTTTTAGAGAGAAGATATTTAGGACACTTTTAGAGAGAAGATAGTTAGGGACACTTTTTTAGAGAGAGATATTTAGGGACATTATATTTAGAGAGAAGACAGTTAGGAAACTTTTTTAGAGAGAAGATAGACAGGGACACTTTTTTTAGAGAGAAGATGACAGGGACACTTTTTAGAGAGAAATTGTTAAGGACACTTTTTAGAGAGAAGATAGTTAGGGAATTTTTTTAGAGGAAGATAGTTAGGGACACTTTTTAGAAAGAAGATGTTAGGGACACTATTTTAGAGAGAAGATGGGATTTTTTTTTAGAAGAGTTAGTTGAGACTTGTTTATAGAGAAGATAGTTAGTGACTTTTTTTTAGAGAGAAGATGTTAGGGACACTTTTTTAGAGAGAAATAGTTAGGGACATTTTGTTAGAGAGAAGAAGTTAGGGACACTTTTTTTTTTAGAAAGAAGATAGTTAGGGACATTTTTTAGATGAAGATAGTTAGGACTTTTTTTTAGAGAGAAGTTAGTTAGGGACACTTTTTTTAGAGAGAAGATAGTTAGGGACACTTTTTTTTAGAGAGAAGATAGTTAGGGACACTTTTTTAGGAGAAGATAGTGGGATACTTTTTAGAGAGAAGATAGTTAGGGACACTTTTTTAGAGGAAGATAGTTAGGGACACTTTTTAGAGAGAAGATAGTTAGGGACACTTTTTTGAGAGAAGATAGTTAGGGACACTTTTTTTAGAAGAAGATAGTTACGGACACTTTTTAGAGAAGATTTTAGGGACATTTTTTTAGAGAGAAGATAGTTAGGGACATTTTGTTAGAGAGAAGATAGTTAGGGACACTTTTTTTAAAAGAAGATAGTTAGGGACTTTTTTAGATGAAGATAGTTGGGACTTTTTTTTAGAGAGAAGTAAGTTAGGGACACTTTTTTTAGAGAGAGATAGTTAGGGACACTTTTTTTTAGAGAGAAGATAGTTAGGGACACTTTTTTAGAGAGATAGTTAGGGACACTTTTTTAGAGAGAAGATAGTTGGGACACTTTTTTAGAGAGAATAGTTAGGACACTTTTTAGAGAGAGATAGTTAGGGACACTTTTTATAGAGAGAAGATAGTTAGGGACACTTTTTAGAGAGAAAGTTAGGACACTTTTTTAGAGAAGATGTTGGGACACTTTTTTAGAGAGAAGATAGTAAAGGACACTTTTTTAGAGAGTAATAGTTAGGACACGTTTTTAGAGAGAAGAAGATAGGGATATTTTTTTTAGAGAGAAGATAGTTAGGGACACTTTTTTTTAGAGAGAGATAGTTGGGACACTTTTTTGAGAGAAGATAGTTAGGAACTTTTTTTAGAGAGAAGTTGTTAGGGACACTTTTTAGAGAGAAGATAGTTAGGGACACTTTTTTTTAGAGGAAATATTAGGGACACTTTTAGAGAGAATAGTTAGGGACACTTTTTTAGAGAGAAGATAGTTATGGACACTTTTTTAGAGAGAAGATAGCTAGGGACATTTTGTTAGAGAGAGATAGTTAGGGACACTTTTTTTTAGAAAGAAGATAGTTAGGGACATTTTTTAGATAGAATATAGTTAGGACTTTTTTTTAGAGAGAAGTAAGTTAGGGACACTTTTTTTAAGAGAAAATAGTTAGGGACACTTTTTTTAGAGAGAGATAGTTAGGGACTTTTTTGGAGGAGATAGTAGGGACACTTTTTAGAGAAAGATGTTAGGGACTTTTTTTAGAGAGAAGTAAGTTAGGGACACTTTTTAGAGAGAAGATATTTTAGGGACACTTTTTTTAGAGAGAAGATAGTTAGGACACTTTTTTAGAGAGGAGATAGTTAGGGACACTTTTTTAGAGAGAAATAGTTAGGGACACTTTTTTAGAGAGAAGATAGTTAAGACACTTTTTAGAGAGAAGATAGTTGGGACACTTTTTAGAGAGAAGATAGTTAGGGACACTTTTTTAGAGAGAAGATAGTTAGGGACACTTTTTTTAGAGAGAAGATAGTTAGGGACACTTTTTTAGAGAGAAGATAGTAAAGGACACTTTTTTAGAGAGTAGATAGTTAGGGACACGTTTTTAGAGAGAAGATAGGGTATTTTTTTTAGAGAGAAGATAGTAGGGACACTTTTTTTTAGAGAGAATATGTTAGGGACACTTTTTTAGAGAGAAGTAGTTAGGGACTTTTTTTTAGAGAGAAGTAAGTTAGGGACACTTTTTTAGAGAGAAGATAGTTAGGGACACTTTTTTTAGAGAGAAGATAGTTAGGGACACTTTTAGAGAGAAGATAGTTAGGGACACTTTTTTAGAGAGAAGATAGTTATGGACACTTTTTTAGAGAGAAGATAGCTAGGGACACCTTTTTAGAGAGAAGATAGTTAGGGACATTTTTTAGAGAGAAGATAATATGGGACCTTTTTTAGAGAGAAGACAACTAGGGACATTTTTTTAGAGAGAAGATAGTTAGGGACACTTTTTTAGAGAGAAGATAGTTAGGGACACTTTTTTAGAGAGAAGATAGTTAGGGACATTTTTTAAGAACTTTTTTTAGAGAGAAGAGTTAGGGACATTTTTTTAGAGAAAAGATAGCTTATGGGACACCTTTTTAGAGAGAAGATAGTTAGGG
>JAACNH010004483.1:0-23956 GCA_019447015.1 Hymenochirus boettgeri | reverse complement strand
TGTCATTGTGATATAAAGTGGCCAGTGGTCAGTGTGACTGTCATTGTAATGTAAAGTGGTCAGTGGTCAGTGTGACTGTCACTGTGATATAAAGTGGTCAGTGTGACTGTCATTGTAATGTAAAATGGTCAGTGGTCAATGTGACTGTCATTGTGATATAAAGTGGCCAGTGTGACTTTCACTGTCATATAAAGTGGCCAGTGGTCAGCGTGACTGTCATTGTAATATAAAGTGGTCAGTGTGACTGTAATTGTGATATAAAGTTGTCAGTCTGACTGTCATTATGATATAAAGTGGTCAGTGTGACTGTCGTTGTGATATAAAGTAGCCAGTGGTCTGTGTGACTGTCATTGTAATATAAAGTGGCCAGTGGTCAGTGTGACTGTCATTGTGATATAAAGTGGCCAGTGGTCAGTGTGACTGTCATTGTAATATAAAGTGGGCAATGGTCAGTGTGACTGTCATTGTGATATAAAGTGGCCATTGTGAATGTAATTGTTATATAAACTGGCCAGTGGTCAGTGTGACTTTCTTAAAATATAAAGTGGCAGTGTGACTGTCATTGTGATATAAAGTGGCCATGTGATTGTCATTGAAATATGAATGTGCCAGTGGTCAGTGTGACTGTCATTTGTATAAAGTGGTCAGTGGTCAGCATGACTGTCATTGTAATAAAAGTGGCCCAGTGGTCATTGTGACTGTAATTGTGATATAAAGGGGTCAGTGTGACTGTCATTGGAAATACAGTGTCTGTGGTCATGTGACTGTCATTGTAACATAAAGTGTTAGTGTGACTGTCATGTAATATGAAAGTGGTCAGTGTGGCTGTCATTGTGATATAAGTGCCAGTGTCATATACTGTCATTGAATAAAAGTGGCCAGTGGTCAGTGTGACTGTCATGTGATATAAGTTGGTCAGTGGTCAGTATGACTGTCATTGTGATAAAGTGGCCAGTGGTCAGTATGACTGTCATTGTGATATAAAGTGGTCAGCGTCAGTGTGACCGTGATTTGTGAAAAAAGTGTGTCAGTGTGACTGTCATTGTGAATAAAGTGGTCAGTGTGACTGTCATTGTAATATAAAGTGGCCAGTGGTCAGTGTGACTGTCATTGTAATATAAAGTGACAGTTGTCAATGTGACTGTCATTGTAATGTTAGTGGCCAGTGCTCAGTGTGACTGTCATTGTAATATAAAGTGGTCAGTGTGACCGTCATTGTAATATAAAGTGGCCAGTGGTCAGTGTGACTGTCGTTGTGATTAAAAGTGGCCAGTGGTCAGTGTGACTGTCATGTGTGATATAACGGGCCAGTGGGTAAGTGTGACTGCTATTGTTATAAAGTGGTCAGTGTGACTGTTATTGTGATATAAAGTGGCCAGTGGTCAGTGTGACGTCATTGTAATATAATGGTCAGTGTGACCGTCATTGTAATATAAAGGTGCCAGTGGTCAGTGTGACTGTCATTGTGTACTAAAGGTGTCAGTGTGTCTGTCATGTGATATAAAGTGGCCAGCGGTCGTGTGACGTGATTGTGAAATAAACGGTCAGTGTGACTGTCATTGTGATATAAAGGGTCAGTTGACTGTCATTGTAATATACAGTGGACAGGGTCAGTGGTGACTGTTATTTAATATAAGAGGCCAGTTGTCAATGTGACTGTCATTGTAATGTAAAGTGGCCAGTGCTCAGTGTGACTGTCATTGTGATATAAAGTGGCCAGAGGTAAGTGTGACTGCTATTTTATATAAAGTGGTCATTGAGACTGTTATTGTGATATAAAGTGGCCAGTGGTCAGTGTGACTGTCATTGTAATATAAGTGGTCAGTGTGGACCGTCATTGTAATATAAAGTGGGCCAGTGGTCAGGTGACTTTCATTGTGATATAAAGTGATCAGTGTGTCAGTTATTGTGATATAAAGTGGCAAGAGTCGTGGTGACTGTTATTGTGAATAAAGTAACCAGTGGTCGTGTGATTGTCATTGTGATATAAGTTGCCAGTGGTAGTGTGACTGTAATGTGATTAAAGTGGTCAGTGTGACTGTCATTGTGATATAAAGTGGACAGTGGTCAGTGGTGACTGTCATTGTGATATAAAGGCCAGTGTGACGCATGTGATATAGAAGTGGTCAGTGTGACTGTCATGTGTGATATAAAGTGGCCAGTGTCAGTGACTGTCATTGTATATAAAGTGGCCAGTGTGGACTGTCACTGTGATATAAATTGGTCAGTGTGACGTCATTGTAATGTAAAGTGGTTCAGTGGTCAATGTGAATGTCATTGTGATATAAAGTGGCCAGTGTGACTGTCATTGTGATATAAAGAGGCCATGGTCAGTGTGACTGTCATTGTAATATAAAGTGTCAGTGTGACTGTATTGTGATATAAAGTAGCCAGTGGTCTTGTGACTGTCATTGTAATATAAGTGGGCAGTGGGCAGTGGACTGTCATTGTGATATAAAGTGGGCCAGTGGCCGTGTTACTGTCATTGTTGATATAAAGAGGCCAGTGTCAGAGTAACCTGTCATTGTAATATAAAGTGGTCAGTGTGACTGTAATTGTGATATAAAGTTCCAGTGGTCTGTGTGACTGTCCTGTAAATATAAGTGGGCAAGGTCAGTGGACTGTCCATTGTGATATAAGTGGCCATTGTGAATGTAATTGTTATATAAAGCTGGCCAGTGGTCAGTGTGATTTCATAAGATTATCAAGTGGCCAGTGGTCAGTGTGACTGTGTCTTGTTGATATAAGTGGCCAATGTGATTGTCATTGTAATATAATGTGGCAGTGGTCAGTGTGACTGTCATTGTGAATATAAAGTGGTCAGGGTCAGCATGACTGTCATTGTACACTAAAGTGGCCAGTGTCAGTGTGACTGTAATGGTGATATAAAGGGTCATGTGACTGTCATTGTGAAATACAGTGTCTAGTGGTCAGTGTGACTGTCATTGTGACATTAAGTGGTCAGTGTGACTGTCATTGTGACATAAAGTGGTCAGTGTGACTGTAATTGTGATGTAAAGTGGTCAGTATGACTGTCATTGTGATATAAAGTGGCCAGTGGTCAGTATGACTAGCATGGTGATATAAAGTGGTCAGCGGTCAGTGTGACCGTGATTGTGAAATAAAGTGGCTAGTGGTCAGTGTGACTGTCATTGTGATATAAAGTCGTGTGTCAGTGGACTGTCATTGTGATATAAGTGGTCAGTGTGACTGTCATTGTGATATAAAGTGGTCAGTGTGACTGTCATTGTATATAAAGTGCCAATGGTCAGGTGACTGTCATTGGTAATATAAAGGTCAATGGTCAGTGTGACTGTCATTGTAATATAAAGTGAGGCCATGGTCAGTGTGACTGTCATTGTGATATAAAGTGGCCATTGTGAATGTAATGTTATATAACTGGCCAGTGTGACTTTATTATATATAAAGTGGCCAGTGGTCAGTGTGACTGTCATTGTGAATAAAGTGCCAATGTGATTGTCATTGTAATATAATGTGGCCAGTGGTCAGTGTGACTGTCATTGTGATATAAAGGGTCAGTGGGTCAGCATAGACTGTCATGTAAAATAAGTGCCAGTGGTCAGTGTGACTGTAATTCTGATATAAAGGGGTCAGTGGGGACTGTCATTGTGAAATACAGTGTCTAGTGGTCAGTGTGATGTGACTGTCATTGACATAAAGTGGTCAGTGTGACGACTCCATTGTGAATACAGTGTCTATGGTCAGTGTGACTGTCATTGTGACATAAAGTGGTCAGTGTGACTGGTCATTGTGATGTAAAGTGGTCAGTAGATCGTGTCGTTGTGATGATAAAGTGGCCAGTGGGTCAGTAATGACTAGCATGGTGATATAAGTGGTCACGGTCAGTGTTACCGTGATTGTGAATAAGTGGCTAGTGGTCAGTGTGACTGTCTTTGTGATATAAAGTGTGGCCAGTGTTGACTGTCATTGTGATATAAAGTGTGCCAATGGTCAGGTGAGCATGTAATATAAAGTGGCCAGTGTTCAGTGGTGACTGTTATTGTGATATGACGTGGCCAGTGGTCTGTGACTGTCATTGTAATATAAAGTGGCAATTGTGAATGTAATTGTTATATAAAGTGGTCAGTTGGTCAGAGTGACTGTCATTGAATATAAAGTAACCAGTGGTCATTGTGACTGTCATTGGTGGTATAGGGGTAGGGTGACTGTCATTGTGATGTAAGTGGGAGTGGTCAGGTGACTGTATTGTGTATAGAGGTGGTCAGTGTGACTGGTCACTGTGATATAAGGGTGTAGGGTGACTGTCATTGTGATGTAAATTGGGTCCAGTGGTGACTGTCATTGTGATATAAGGTGAATGGTGACTGTCAGTGTGATATTAAGTGGCATTGTGACGTCATTGTGATCTAAGTTGTCATGTGATTCATTAGA
Source organism: Hymenochirus boettgeri (assembly GCA_019447015.1). Lineage (NCBI taxonomy): Eukaryota > Metazoa > Chordata > Amphibia > Anura > Pipidae > Hymenochirus > Hymenochirus boettgeri. Next base: position 19,543 of record JAACNH010004483.1, on the reverse strand, counting down.
TATAAAGTGGTCAGTGGTGACTGTCCTTGTGATATAAGGTTTTCAGTGTGACTGTCATTGTGATAAAAGGTGTAGAGTGACTGTCATTGTGACATAAGGTGGTAGGGTAAGTGATCTGAGCTAATGACATTACATAGAGGGAAGTTTCCTACCTTGGGACATGGTGGTGCTGATGCTGTGACAGAGTTTATCCTGGACCCAGAGTAGAAGGAGTAAGTCCGGGGAGTTTGTGGTCCCTGCAGCCCCAGTAGGAGGTATTATAGCTGGAGAGACACGTAGCAATGTCCCCCCTCCCAGCACTGTGCAGCCTCTCACTAACTATTCCTACCTCACAGAGCCATGGGATGGGGTGGAGAGCCCCAGTCCCTCCTCTCCCAGTCTCCCCCCTCCCTGCACATTCCTTCCTGGGCTCCCCGGTTCCCCTCCTGTCTACTGACCCTACTAGGAATGAAATGACCTGGGGGCCTGGAGATCTGGTCCTGGTCCTGGTCCTGGTCCAGTGCACGTCCAGATAATGTCACCCACTGGGGTTCTCGTATGTGCATCAGGAGTAGATCATCTCATTACTGTGCATCAGTAGATAATCACTCAGTGTTAAAGAGACAGTCACAGAATTTTCGGGGATTGTAGGACAGGAAGGGCAGGCAGGGGTGCACAGGGTTAAAATAAACCCTCCCCTGGTTAAATTTACATAATCCATAGTAAAGGGTTAATAGAGTAATATGACCATGGATCATGTACTATAATCAAATGAGAAAGGGGGGGGGGGGGGGTTAATTCAGTTTAAAAATGTATCTGATATAAGAGTCATGTCTAATGGCAGAAACTCATGGGCAGAACACTGTGTAAATTGATAATACTACTAATAATATAAATGTACTAAGTACTAATTATAAATGTACTATATACTAATAATAATAAATGTGATAAATACTAATAATAATATAATGTACTAAATACTATAATAATAAATGTACAAATATAATATATAAATGTGATAAATACAATAATATAAATGATAAAACTACATTAATAATATAACATAATGGATAAATAAACAATTGTATTAATTAATAATTATTAAATAATATGAATAAATAGTGATATAAATAACTAATAATATAATATAAATGTACTAAATACTAATGATATAAAGTAAATCTAAAATATAAAAACTTCCTAAATAATACTAAAATGTACTAAATACTAATAATAATAAATATACTACTCAACTAGTCTCCCCCTGTGCTATCCCTCTCTTTATCTATGTCTTCTTTTTGTGTGTTCTTTTTTTGTCTTGCCTCTTTTTTGGGATTGTACTAAATAACTAATAATAATATAAATGTACTAAACTACTACTAATATAAATGTACAAATACTACTACTAAATAAATGTACTAAATACTAATAATAAATATAAATGGTGAATTAATACTACTAATAATATAAATGTACTAAATACTACTAATAATATAAAATGTGGGTAAATACTAATAATCAAATGTGAATAATACTAATAATAATATAAAGGTGATAATACTAACTAATAATATATAATGTACAAAATACTTCTAATAATATAAATGTACTAAATACTAATATAATATAAATGTACTAAATATAATAATATAAACTGTGATAAATATATAATATATAATGTATAATACTATAATAATATAAATGTGATAACATACTAATAATATATGTACTAAATACTATAATATAAATGTACTAAAAAATAATAATATAAATGTAACACTACTACATAATAATAAAATGTACTAAATACTAATAATAATATAAATGTTGATAAATACTAATAATAATAAAGGTCTAACTATATAATAATTAAGTATTAATAATACTATAAATATAAAATGTATAAATACTATATAATATAAATGTGATAATACTAATAAAATATAAATGTGAACTATAGAATAAGTGATAAATATATATATATAAATGTGATAAATACTACTAAAATATAAATAGTATTATACTATAAATATATAAATGTACTAAATACTAATTCTAATATAAATGTGATAAATACTACTAATAATATAAATGTACTACATACTAATAATAATAATAATATAAATGTGATAAATACTAATAATAATATCAATGTACTAAATACTAATACTAATAAAAATGTGTTAAATACTAATAATAATATAAATGTGATAAATACTAATAATAATATAAATGTACTAAATACTAATACTAATAAAAATGTGTTAAATACTATTAATATTATAAATGTACTACATATATAATTATATAAATTGATACTATATACAATAAATTACTTATACTAATAATAATGTAAATGTGATAAATATTAATAATAATATAAATGTGATCAATATTAATAATAATGTAAAAGTGATAAATATTCATAATATAAATGTGATAAATACTAATAATAATATAAATGTGATAAATAATAATATTGTAATGTTATTAAATATAATAATAGAAGTAATGGGATAAATACTAATAATAATGTAAATATGATAAATACTAATAATAATGTAAATGTGATAAATACTAATAAATAATATAAAGTATTAAAATTAATAAATGTTTATGTGATCATATTAATAAATGCATGTTGGCATTTATCACCAAGCAATGACTGAGGGAAGATGTTAGATTTTCTGCCTAGTGCTACAGGAAGGTGTTTTAAGCCCATGCAGTGCTTATCAGAAAAGGATTATATAGGATTGTATAAAGATTGTACTAAGGAGTGTTACGAATTTGTATAGGGTTGTGCAAGGACTGTATAGGATGTATAAGGTTTGTATAAGATTGTGTAGTGTATTGGATTGTTTGTATAAGGACTGTAAGGAAGAATTTTATAAGTAAGGTAAAGGATTGTGTAAGGACTGTATTTGATTGTTTAAGGATGTATACAGACTGTAAGCATTGTATAAGAACAGTATATATGGCTTGTATAAGACCATATAGGATTATGTAAGACTGTATAGGATTGTATAGAGGACTGTCCTAGGAGTGTATATGGTTGTACACATATTGTATAAGGACTGTTTAAGTATTGTTAAAAGACTGTATGATGGTTTTGTATAAGGACTGTATAATAATTGTATAAGGATTGTTTAGGTATTGTATTGGACTGTATACGGGTGGTATAGGGATTGTATAAGTTTGTTTAAGGATTAATTAAGGACGGTATAAACGATTGTATAAGGACTGTATAAGTATTTTATACGCATTTTGTAAGGACTGGGCTGTAGAAATTACTGCTTAGGATTGTATAAGTGACTGTATAAATGTATAAGGAATATGTAAGGCATTATATACGGATGTAAAGTACTGTGTAAGGATCATTAAGACTGTATAGATGTATAAGGACTTTATAAGGACTGTACCAGACTGTATAAGGACTAAATAAGGACTGTATAGACTGTACAGTATAAGGAATGTATAGGATGGTATCAGAACGGTAAATGGCTTGTATAAAGACTGTATAAGTACTTTATATATTGAATAAGGACTGTATTGGATTGTATGGTTGTATAAGGACTGTATCCATGTTGTATAAGGGCTGTATAGTACTGGTATAGGATTGTATAATGACTGTATGTGGTTTGTATAACAAATGTAAATGATTGTATAAGGACTGTTAAGTATTGTATATGGACTGTATAAGGATTGTTTACAGGGCTGTAAAAGGAAATGTATAAGGGCTGTAAAAACATTGTAATAGAAAGGACGCAAAAGGATTGTAATGATGTATACGGAATGTATTTATATGGGCTGTACATATATGTTTTGCATAAGGTATACAAGGACTATATAGAATTGTATAAGGATTGTATTAGGGCTGTATAAATGTTGTATAAGGAATGAATGTGTAAGGACTGTATAAGGATTAATATGATGGGAGAGGCTTGAGTCTTTAGTGAAAGGCTTTCAAATGTTTATGTATTGTAAGAACAACCCTTTCTCACATTGTATTAGGTGACATGATTGGTCAATTGTATCCGTCTCTATTTGGGATTTTATTATAAGAACTAGATCAATTGGTTTCTTAATCCAATTGTCTCCTGTTTTTTTCTTATGGTAAAAGTGTAGTAAATGTTCACATTAGGAATTTATGAAATTGCTGTGAAAACATGAGCACAGTTTAGGGAACAATGGGTGCATAAAATCTGATTATACACAAAAGCCCCCGACTGTTCCTGGAATTTCGGTTTGTTTTTAAAGGCCAAGTAAACCTTGACAATAATGTTATATAATCATGTGCCACATATAGGACCACTGTAAATAATCTATAATCATGTGGAAGGTAAGAGCCAGTATTGCAAAGGGCTTGTTTAAAGTCTTTGGAGGCCTCTGGGAAAACCAGTTTTGAGGGCCCCACACCCTTGACTATTCAATATTTTTATTGAACTCAGACGGGGAGAGTAAGAGCGATGGGTGTTTGCACCCAGTTTTCTAAAACAATTATGGGTGAGTTTTTTTTTAAATGCTCAATGAAAAGCATCCACTCATAGCATTTGATGTAAGACAGGCTGCTCAACAGTATGCCCACGCAGCTTGTTCTCGTTCTACGGAGAAGATAGTGGGAGCGACTAGGAGAACCCAGAAACATGGGAGAACCAGTACTCCCTAACATTGTTAGTAATCCTGCAGAGACAGGACTACTGCTCCATGAATCTGGTCTGCCTTTTTACTTACTACACTTCCATACCGTCCTCCAATGTTTCACTGGTAATACCTGCCTCGCCTACCCTCTCCGTAGTTTAGTCTTGTCCAACGGGAAGGCGGTCTCTTATGGACTGTGAGAACAGCAGGGCCAACCAGGATTTGGTCGGACAGGAATGCGTGTCTATAACAGGGATGTCTGCGGCCCTCCTATGTTTGAAAACTACAACTCTATACCCATGATCAGATACCCCTGATCTAGACAAACCCAGCAGTTTAATAGGTTAGGAGGGAGATTTGGGGCAGTTTTATTGCCATTATACAGAATTGCCAAAAAAGTGCTGAAATCTATTGGTTGAACAGCACATAGGCATGTTAAGTATTTTGTTTACTAGAGAATGTTGGTCATTAACACTTTCCAGACATTATCATTTCAGACATTCATGCGCCCACATCCATACATAAAACATTGTTGCCCAACGGGCATTTGTTGCAGGTGTGCACACACACGTCGTTGGCCTCATCCATAATGGACGCATAGAAACTATATTGATAACTAAGGCTGGGTACACACCAGCCAATAGTGTCGTGGATTGGTCGTGTAATTCCCGGAACTATCTGCTGGTGTGTACCTACATTTACATACTCTGTACCTCCCACCTAAAGGTCGTACACACGTGCTGATCGCGGGGCCAAACAATGACGTGTATGTGAACATTGTGTGTTTAAAAAAACTATTGCGCAGGGAAAAATGCTACAGCTGTTTTCTGAATTGACCTAATTAAGTACAATTACATCACCTATCATCCTCACCACCCCAGAATTCCCTGTTTATTGACTTGGTCCCCACAGGGCCCTATTTAATAAAAGTTTGTTTCGTTATCGGAAAAATTACGATCGGTATTGTACGATGTATCGATCGTTATTTTACGATATCGACTGTAATCCTACGCTATCGTAAATCTATGATAATGGCCTTGTCATACAGTGCCGGTATCCGTCTGTATATTGTCCTCCAATTCCTATATCCCATTCAGTTTCTCCTTGTCTTGCAGTGCCTCTATCCGCTTCACTCCTGCTGTATTCTGTTCCAGTATCCTTTTTCTCAAGTTCTCGATCCTGCTCCAGTCTTCTAGTCCTCCAGTTCCTCTATCCTTTTCTACACGTGCCTGCATCTTGCTCCAGTCTCCTGTATCTTGTTTCAGTAGCCTTGTCTTACTTATCTGTATCCTGCTCCGTAATCCTTGTCCTCTAGTTGCTGTATCCTGTTCAGTCCTCCTGTATGCCTGCTCCAGTATCCTTGTCTCTAGTTCCTGTATCCTGATCCAGTCTCCTGTAATCCGCTCCAGTCTCCTTGTCCTCAGTTTCCTGTAATCCTGTTCCAGTCTCCTGTTCCTGCCCAGATCCTTATACTATCGTGCCTGTATCCTGCTCCATTTCTGTATCCTGTTCCAGTATCCTTGTCCTACATGGCCTGTTCCCTGCTCCCGCTGCTGTATCCCTTCTCCAGTCCTTGGATCCTGCTCCACTATCCTTGTGCTCTAGTTCCTGTACGCTGTTCCATCTCCTGTATCCTGTCCTTATCCTATACTATCGTGCTGCTGTATCCTGCTCCATTTTTCTGTATCCTGTTCCAGTATCCTTGTTCCTACAGTGCCTGTTCCCTGCTCCAGTCGCTGTATCCTGCTCCATATTCCTTGGATCCTGCTCCACTATCCTTGTGCTCTAGTTCCTGTATCCATTTCCCTGTATCCGTGCTCTAGTATCCCTGTCCTTCAGTTCCTATATTTTTTTCTCCAGTATCTTGTCCTCCAGTTCCGTGATCTTCTCTAGTATCCTTGTCCCCGTTCCTGTATCTTGCTCCAAGTTCCTTGTCCTCCAGTTCCTGTTTGCTGCTCCGTATCCATCCTTGTCCTACATTGCCGGTATCCTGCTCTAGATCCTTGTCCTCCAATGTTTCCTGTATCCTTGTCCTGCAGTGCCTCTATCCTGCTCCAGTCTCCATTATTCTTGTCCTCTAGTGGCCTGAATCCTGTCTAGTCTCCCAGCCTCCAGTTCTTTTTTTTCAAAGGTTTCAAAGTTTTATATTTTTTTATATACAATTTTCATCTGAAAGTTTTAATACAGCACAATATTTTCACCCTAACACAAAACTCCCCGTAAATAAAACAGAGCCATCACTTTTTCAGTGTGGAACAGTGCTATATTCATATCCATGCTTCCTTTTCCCGACCGAGGTTTCCCGGTGCATTGCGGAAGCTTAAAAACTGAATACGAAAGTATTCTCCATATAAATATGTCTCTTTGATTATGTGAATAATCACTGACTCTTAATAGAATGGTCATAGCGCAGAATGTTTTGTCATTTATCCTATAAAATCCGTATAATTACCACCCTTGTATGGTATAGCAGTGTAATTAATCTCAAATACTGAAAACCTAAGAAACTTATTGTGTTTGTCACTATGTTACTATTAGTATGTTCCTAAACTTTTTGTCTACAAAACACCATTATAGTTATCACATAGAAACATCAACAAACCTAAGCTACATACACAGTGTGTTACCACGCATGGATTTAGGAGGAATAGATCTTGTCAAACTACCTTGCTGCTTTATGAGGAAGTTAGTAGAAATTTATACTCTGGCATAGCGTAGATGTAGTTACTTGGATTTTGCAAGGCTTTTGATACAGTCCCCCAAGGCGACTAATGTATAAGCTGAGGTCTGTTGGTCTGGAGAGTCACATTTGTACTGGATAGAAAATTGGTTAATGAATAGGATGCTAGAGAGTAGTTGTTAATGGGGCTTCATCTTATGATAAAGTGCTAAGTGGGGTGCCACAGTGTTCGTGCTGGGGGCCGCTTCTATTTAATCTATTTATTAATGATTTGGAAGTGGGTATTGTCAGCAAGGTTTCTGTGTTTGCGACGACAAAAACTTTGTTGACCATTAAAAACTTCAGAGGATGTGCAATCGTTGCAGGGATTCTAGATAATTATCACATTGGGCTGCTAAGTGGGCAGATGAAATTCAATGTTGATAAATGTAAGGTGATGCATTTTGGACTTAAAAATCCTTGTGCTACTTATACTATAAATGGCTCGTGTAAGTGAATCCCTGTTGGAAATGGATCTTGGAGTTGTGGTGGATAACAAACTTAAAGGGCTGTCCACCCCTTTTTTAAACTTTTTATATGTTATACCTATTGATCCCCCAGCCCCAACCGCCGTAATAAAATCTTAGAAAGTGCCCCGATATGTACTTACCTTCCTCTATCCCCACGGCCGTCTCCAGGCTCTCTGCTTGCACGGAAATGCAAGTAGGGGAGCGACCGGCAGCCGCGTCCCTGATTGGCTGAGAGGCAGCCAATCAGGGACGCAGCTGCCGGCTGCTCAGAACGCCGGAGGATAAAGGGAAGGTAAGTAACATCGGGGCACTTATATGAATTCTATTACAGCGTTGGGGCGTGGGGGATCAATATGTTTTAATATTAATGGGATTTTACACTAGGGGGGAGGGAGAAAAAAACGGAGAGAATGGAGGGGGGGACTCTCCTGCGCATGCCTCAGACCTTGTCGAGGTTGAGGTTGAGACAGGCGCAGGATGAGTAACCCAGACTTCTACACTACAACTTTCCTGGACTTGAGGGGCACAGCATGGCAACCATAAGAGCTGGGATGTAAGGTAAGGATTTTTGTACACTACGAGTGGGGCCAGTATGGGGGTTAAATTGAGTTTTTGGGGGTGGGACATGCCCTTAAAGGTAGCAACCAGAGCCAGCATGGTATTGTCTTGTATAAAGCGAGGTATGGTTTCAAGGGAGGACAAATGTTATTCTCCCCTTTACAAGCATTGGTAAGGCCTCATTTGGAATATGTAGTGCAATTTTGGAATCCTGTGTACAAAAAGGACATCTTTGAAATGGAAAGGGTTCAGAGAAGGGCAACTAAAATTAATAAGGGGATGGGGAGGCTTGAATATGAATGAGAACTGGAAAATGTACAATTATGTACGCTGGAGAAAGCGCTTGTTGGGGATATGATTACTGTGTATAAATACATTGAACGGGCCCATACAATAAACTATGCTGGGCATTGTTTCACCAATAGAACATGTCAAAGACACAAGGACATCCCCTTAAGACTTGAAGAAAAAAGGTTTAGGCTTCAGTGTTCGTAACTAGTTTTTTCACTGTGAGAACGGTAAAGCTATGGAACTGTCTTCCAGTGGACGTTGTTATGGCAGGTTCATGGTCAGTTTAAAAAAAAGCTGGATGAGTTTCTGCAAAGAAGGAAGTTACTGGTATTGATACATAAAGTAGATTGTGATCCAGGGAAATTTCCCGATTGCCACTTGGAGTCAGGAAGGAATTTTTCCCCCTTCAATATTGGTGGGGTTTTTTTTTGCCTTCCTCTGTCAACATTTAGGCAGAATGAGGATATTGCTAGATGGGTTGAACTGGATGGACATATGTCTTTATTCAACCTCAAATACATACTATACTAGATACAGATTGTAAGCTAATGAGACCAAAACATCTTATATATTATCCCTACTGTAGGTCCTATCTCTACCTACCTCCGCTGTGTCTTTATCTACCATCCCCCCGTAGGTCTTTATCTGCCATCCCACTGTAAGTATTATCTATCATCCCCACTGTACATCTTTATCTGCCATCCCCACTGTAAGTATTTATCATCATCCCCATGTACATCTTTATCTGCCATCCCCCACTGTAAGTATTTATCACATCCTCAACTGACATCTTATCTACATCCCCACTGTAGATCTTTATCTACCATCCCACTGTACATCTTTATCTATCATCCCCACAGTCAGGTCTTTTGTACCATCCCACGGTACATCTTTATCTACTCCTCACTGTAGATCTTTATCTACCATCCACACTGTAGGTTTTTTCTACCATCCTCACTGTACATCTTTTCTACCATCCCACTGTACATCTTTATCCACAATCCCACACTGTACATCTTTATCTAACATCCCCACGTGTACATCTTTATATCTACCATCCTCACTGTACATCTTTATCTACATCCTCACTGTACATCTTATCTAACATCCCCCACTGTCAATCTTTATCTACCATCCCCACTGTACATCTTTTAAATCTACCAGTCCTCACTTGTACATCTTTATCTACCATCCTCACTGTACATCTTTATCTACCTCCCCCGACTGTAGGTCTTTACTACCATCCTCACTGTACATCTTATCTACCATCCCCACTGTAACATCTTATCTATCATCCCCACTATAGGCCTTTATCTACCATCCCACTGTAGGTCTTTTACCATCCCACGTAGATCTTTATCTACCATCCCCACTGTAGTCTTTATCTCACCACCACCCCCACTGTAGGTCCTTTATCTACCATCCCCACTGTACATCTTTATCTACCATCCTCACTGTACTCTTTATCTCCCATTCTCACTGTAAGACTTTATCTACCACCCCCCACTGTAGGTTTTTATCTCCATTCCTACTGTAACATCTTTATCTACCATCCTCACTGTACATCTTTATCTACCATTCTCACTGTAGATCTCCTATCTACCATCCCTATGGTTTTATCTACCATTCCCACTGTAGGCCTTTATCACAACCACACCCCACGTAGGTCTTTATCTACCATCCCCACTGTAGGTCGTTCTCACCATCCCCACTGTAGGTCTTTATCTACCATCCCCTGTAGATCTTATCTACATCCCACTGTATATCTTTATCTACCATCCTCACTGTAGTTTTTATCTACCATCCCCACTGTAGATCTTTATATCTATCATCCCCACTGTATATCTTTATCTACCATCCTCACTGTACATCTTTATCTACCATCCCCACTGTAGGTCTTTATCTACCATCCCCACTGTAGGTTTTTATCTACCATCCTCACTGTACATCTTTATCTACCATCCCCACTGTAGGTCTTTATCTATCATCCCCCCTGTATATCTTTATCTACCATCCTCACTGTACATCTTTATCTACCATCCTCACTGTATATCTTTATCTACCATCCCCACTGTACATCTTTATCTACCATCCTCACTGTAGGTCTTTATCTATCATCCTCACTGTACATCTTTATCTACCATCCTCACTGTAGGCCTTTATCTATCATCCTCACTGTACATCCTTACTCTACACTCCTCACATGTACATCTTTATCTACCATCCCACTGTATATCTTTATCTACCACCCCCTGTACTCTTTATCTACCATCCCACTGTAGGTCTTATCTATCATCCTCACTGTACGTCTTTATCTACATACCCCCCCTGTACATCTTTATCTACCCTCCCCACTGTACATCTTTATCTACCATCCCCACTGTACATCTTTATCTACCATCCCCACTGTACATCTTATCTACCAATCGCCACCCCCCACTGTACATCTTTATCTACCAGCCCCACTGTACATCTTTATCTACAATCCCACTGTACATCTTTATCTACCATCGCCACTGTAGGTCTTTTATCTACCATCCCCACTGAGGTCTTATCTACCATCCCCTGTATGTCTTTTCTACCTCCCCACTGTATATCTTTATCTACCATCCTCACTGTATATCTTTATCTACGATCCCCACTGTATACTCTGTACTACCATCCCCACTGTACATATTTATCTCACATCCTCCTGTATATCTTTATCTACCATCCAAAACTGTACATCTTTATCTACCATCCTCACTGTATATCTTTATCTACCATCCCCACTGTACATCTTATCTACTTCCTCACTGTAGGTCTTATCTACCATCCCCACTGTACATCTTTCTACCTTCCTCACTGTACTCTTTATCTACCATCCACTGTAGGCTTTTATCTACCATCCCCACTGTACATCTTTATCTACCATCCTCACTGTAGGTCTTTTATCTACCATCCTCACTGTAGTTTTATCTACTCCTCCTGTAATCTTTATCTACCATCACCACTGTACCATCTTTATCTACCATCCCCACTGTACATCTTTATTCTACCTCCCACTGTATATCTTTATCTACCATCCTCACTGTACATCTTTCTACCATCCCACTGTACATCTTTATCTACCACCCACTGTACATCTTTATCTACCACACCACTGTACATCTTTATCTACCATCCCCCACTGTACATCTTTATCTACCATCCTCACTGTATATCTTTATCTACCATCCCCAACTGTACACTTTATCTACCATCCCCACTGACATCTTTATCTACCATCCTCACTGTACATCTTTATCTCCCATCCCCCCACTGTACATCTTTATCTTCCACCTCACTGTACATCTTTATCTACCATCCTTCACCTGTACATCTTATCTACCATCCCACTGTACATCTTTATCTACCATCCTCACGGTACATCTTTATCACAATCCTCACTTCAATCTTACTACCATCCCACTGTAGTCTTCATCTACCTCCCCACTGTACATCTTTATCTACCATCCTCACTGTACATCTTTATCTACCATCCTCACTGTACATCTTTATCTACCATCCTCACTGTACATCTTTATCTACAATCCTCACTGTACATCTTTATCTACGATACCCACCCACTGTATATATCTTATCTACACCATCCCACTGTACATCTTTATCTACCATCCTCACTGTACATCTTTATCTACCATCCTCATGTACATCTTTATCAACCATCCTCACTGTACATCTTTATCTACAATCCTCACTGTACATCTTTATCTACCATCCCCACTGTATATCTTATTTACCATCCCCACTGTATATCTTTATCTACCATCCCCACTGTACATCTTTATCTAACCATCCTCACTGTACAATCTTATCTACCATCCCACTGTACATCTTTACTACCACCCACTGTAGTCTTATCACCATCCCCACTGTACATCTTATCTACCATCCCCACTGTAATCTTTATCTCCCATCCCCACTGTAGTCTTTATACCATCCCCACTGTACATCTTTTATCTACCATCCCCACTGTACATTCTTTATCTACCATCCCCACTGTACATCTTTATCTCCATCCCCACTGTATATCTTTATCTACCATCACCACTGTACATCTTTATCTACCATCTCCACTGTATAGTGTTATATACAACCCTACTTGGGCACAATATTGCTGGAAATTTTTGGGGTGACTGACCAGCCCCAGATGAAAGAACAATCAAGCTGTTGTAAGTTTAGCCATTGCATTGATCTTCATTGGCCATGCGTCTGATTGGCCAAAATGTTGCAACTTACATTTATTTTTGGAAGTCAGCTCAAAAAATAGGGTAAAGGTTGACCATGAAATCACAGGGGAGAAACCAGTTCCTTGCAAACTATTCAGATCTGCAATAGTGCTAACCACTGGGCATAAGATAAGCAACTAAGAAAGCAAGCCAAACGGAAGGAATAACCCAAACTTCTAGTTCTGAAAATAGAAACAAAAGGTTTAAACCAGATTGGTTTTAATAAGGATAATGCACAGCTAATGACAATGGCAGTAAGCACTGGGCATGTAAAGCTGGGTACACACATCGACGAGTAGTTCAGTGTATCGTCGATCGGACCGAAATTATCGAATCCGAATGTGCCCTGTCCGATCACCGTCGTCCAATCGGACGTCAGACAGGGTGGAAAAACTTCGTCCGATCGTCGGTCCTCATGTGACCGCACGATCGGGTCGCGGTGACTATCGAATACGGTCTGCTTTTGCCGCGACCCCACAGTCCTTTCCTCCTGCCGAACCGTCGAAAGTATCTAACGGTCGTTCAGGGAAAATCGCTAGGTGTGTACCTAGCTTTACAGTGGGACAAGACTTTAAAAACTGGTGTCCTAATCCCACTAAGGTATCCTCTCTCCTGGTATGTTGGTAATCAGACATTACTATCAGAAACTAAAGGGATGTAGACACTGTCATTATTTAGGGGGGGTGCTAATGAAAGGGGAGTTAAGGACGCCACAATCTCACAATGTTATATAGGGATAAATGAAAGTGTAACATATGGTATTTCAGGGAAACATGGTGGAAAGTTACCATTTGGATTGGGGAACACAGAAGGCTATTGATAACCTCCTTCCATCCCTCCCACATTGTGACGCAGCGATCGACCAAGTGCCTTCCGGCATATTTACAGCCCTAGGTTAAATATATACACACTATTTGGAAATGCCAGCAAGGAGTGGTTGTTTGTGGTATTGGGAGCTATCACACAAATAGGGTGGGGATATAAATAAGGAACTCAGTAGGAAAAGATTCCATATTTCAATACCATATAAAGTATATAAGGGTCTCAATGACCAATTGGAACTAGCCCCATTTCTATAAAAGGGTTATTTATTTCAGTAAAAAATAATAGAAAATATATAGAAAATAATGGTACATGTATAATGGAGGATTATTAGAAATGCAAATGCCAACATTAATTTATTTATGCAATGCCATGATGTCAAGGGTTAATGTCTTACACAATATGTCATAAATGCATAAAGCTTGTTGAAAGAGGAATCAGCCTTTGATTAGACTGGGAGCAAGATTACGTCACTACCTACTCTACCAACGGCCCATTAATAGGCAAAAAATTGTGTCTTACCTGCCCGGAATGTCGTTAAGATTATAACTTAGCCCTTACAATTGGCTATGCTGCACGACTACTTTCCAAAAATGATTGAAATGGCGCAGCATGCAAAAGTAGTTCAAAATCCACTAACTAACCAATAGTATGGGTTTGGATTATACAAACCAGGAATCAACCGTTTTCCGATCCGAAGAGCCAAAGACCATGAATGGAGGGAGACATATAACCCTTTGGGGGACCGGATACATTTGTGCAGCTTAATCAATTATATTTTAAATATGTTTCAGAAAAAAAAAGAAATTAATCAAGTCCAGTGAGAGAAGACTTTCACATCCAACCTATTACGGATGAGTGACAGGCCATGAATGGAAGGATGGCCATTGTTATTAGGGTAGGGAACCAGTCCTAGAATGACTCTTACTTCTCCCTCTGGCTGTTATTAAACTATGGATTTTTTAAAAAAAGGTTTGGAAATGGCACAGATTATTGGTAAGTAGTGAATACCAGGTTTAGGCCTTGTGCTTATAAGAGAAATTTACTGTAATGATATTATATATTATATTTTATTTTACTGTTTAGGTGCATGTTTAGGAAACTGCGCAGGAAGTTCTTATACTTGCTTGTTTGCTCATTGTTATTAAAAGAATACTCACTCGAAAATGCTCTAATAGTTTCACTCGAAAACGTTAAAACTTAGAGTAGTTGAGGAGTGAACAATTCATTGAGGAGACACGGAAAGCAGGTACATACTGTTATCATGTCAATGCTGGTACATACTGTATATATGTCATGCTGGCAGGCTGGAAGTTAAAGGGACACATATACTGAAAAAATGACTTTGCTCATCTTAATCTATAATTGAATAATACTAAGATCACTTACTCTGATGTGTGTTGTGCGCAGCTTTCAATCCAGCACACATTTTTTTTAGGGCAGTATCCCCCCGCCCTATTTTACCCACTCCCACTTCCATCTGACCTGACTTTTTTTGCCCAACAAACAACTGTCGCCTGCACACAGCATCCAACTTCAAAACCCATTCCATTCCACCATCCAGCTGACAGTAAATGTACTCACAGAAGAATAGTTTTTTGAGAGCAAGGAACTTGATTGACAAGAAATTTTAGATTGATATCTAAACGAAAAGGGGGCAGATCAACAAAGAATGATACAGGGTGGTTTGGGAAGAATTATAGTTTCCAGTTATGTCAATTAAAATAACCTAATTTTTCGGTATAGATGCCTTTAAAAGGTAATACACTGCTGGCACTAAAAGTGTCATGGCAATACTGTGGAAAGTGCTGGCACGGAAGTTATTAGTAGGAAGTCTGCTGTCAGACAGGTTAATGGCATTCTTCTGGGAAGTGCTGGCACTGAAGTGTTAATGCCAATACTCTTGGAAGATAGGCCACTCTACTGCAACTTTTAAGCGCAATGGGATTGAGATCTATCATGCTAGGCACCAAATGGCTAGAACGGCCCTGAGAAGAATACTTGCTTGCTTTAACAGTGAATGATTTTGGAATGTATCATCTTTCAGGCTGTGGCCACACTACAAACAAAAGTGGTAATGTGTGTGAAATGCACGATTGCAATGCGGCCACATTTCCGTCCTTTTGCTGCTGTGATTACTTTAGTGAAACCGCAGTTACCCCCTATAAACACATGTTGTATAAATTCAGACATAAAAACTAGATCATTTATAGAAATGGAGATGCCATTTGTTTCTGTGGAATGCTACGTTACTTGTTTTCGGGTAATATTTCCAAATGCAAATATACAATTCAATTAAACTAACAACCAGTGCACCCCCCCTATATCGTCTGTGCTTGTAGTTTGGTGCCCAGAGGTAACACTGCACAGAGGGACAGAATATCTGTTTAGTGACATATGATTGGCTTATACAGGCTTTTTGTTTGGAATGTGGAGCTGTACAGAACATGACGCCCTTCGTACAAGCTTGTCCTCATTGAAACGGCTGCAATCCAAGCGGTCGTTCCTCTCCGCAGTGAACAGCTAAGGCTGGTTACACACCAGACGGTCCCGACCCAAACATTCACTACTACGAGCCGCTCACTAATGACTGTCGGTCTCTGCATAGTGGCCACAGCGCGCATGACCATCATGTGGTCCCATAGGGGACCCCACAATCGCAGTGAATTACCGACAGTCCCAATCGCCTGTTTGTGCGATACGTGCGCGTGAACGATCGTGCGGTTTCATAGGGAACCGCACGATCAACATGATTTCAAAACGACGAACGGGCGACTGAACTTGTCCGGCTGGCTCCACCCACACCCAGATATTTCCACCCATCAGACCAATACACGGAACTATCGGTCGGAAAGTATCTGTTGGTGTGTACCCAGGGTCGGTAATATTTCTGTACTACAACCCTCCACCCAAAGCCTGGCACAAGTGATAGTGTAGTTTAGCTTGTTACGAGCGGGTCCATGTGGATTGACGAATGACGTCCACCCGACCTCATACACATGCGTAACTATTAGCCAAATGGATTTTGGTAGTGAGTGGTGTCACACAGTTGTACGTGTGTATGAGGCTTATTAGTTAAATAAGGTGGCAAATTTTGGACACTTTTTATTGCATTGGCCCCATATATGTATTTTTACACAGATACAGATTAAGCCTGGGCCCCATCCTAAAGGATCAGTAAATTCTAATCTCGCATTCCACCAATCTGAGGTCTGAAATTAGAGCTGAATATTAAATAGCTTGTGATGTTATCAAGTGCTGAAATGCTGCTGCTCATTTATCCTAATTGCTAGAAGGTCGCGGGGTCAAAATCCGATTCCTAACCCACAATAGACTGTGTCTGTGCCCACACATCGATGTACAACTTTCTTAAATCTTCCATTATATAGAAAATTGGGCTGTTGTACATCCATATTAAGTGGCAACTAGAGACCAAAATATAATACATACAAACTATGAATCTCAGTGCACAAACAATCCTAATGGAGGTAGCCATATGCAATTAGAATTGTTTGCGCAATAGATTCTAGTTTTTGTATGTATTACTTAAATCTTCCAACTGTTTCTTGTCATCATACATTGCGCTGGAAAACTACACCCCGATGTAGTTTGACATTAGTGCGATGGGTAATTTCTCAATGTTTATTTCCCAGTAAACACATGACCACTAGAGATCAGTTTGCACCTCCTGCATATTACACTGAGATAACTCAGATATACATTCAACAAAGCTCTTTACTCTTCCAGAGCACCAAAGAAAATCTTATGTAAAAACTACTAAAGGTGATTTCTTGGAAAGAGCTAAGGTTGGGTACACACTTTAACGATAACGGGACGATTCTGTCTGAATCCGGGTATGGCCCCCGGTTCTCACTGGTGCTAAATAGAGATATTCGGTGCATGAAATAGAAGGAATTCCTGTAATAAAATAATTCTTATTATAATTGTTTAATTTTAAAATAGGACGTTCTGTCTGCAGACAAGGTAATTAAAAGCATGTGAGTGCCACCCAAACTGAACCCCTCGGTTCTCAATAGGCAGAAAGATATACTTACTTAAAGTTGCATGATTTCAAGGGAGTCAAGACAGTGTTGAGTGTGTTAGGTACTGTGGTAGTAGCTTTACTAACGTGGTTATTTGAATATGATACAAAAAAAAAAGCATGGAGATTATTACATCAACATTGAACCTCACTGCCCCTTCTGCTGCCCCTTTTGATAATATATCTAGTGTCTGCTTGCAGCACTTGCACTCATTTGAAGTTTCCAACTCTGCAAGTTTAGTGTCATCACAAACACAGAGACCTTGCTCTCAATGCCCCCTTCTAAGTCATTTATAAACAGATTAAACAGAAGCGGCCCCCAGTACAGAACCCGCTGAGGAACCCGCTTAGAACTTTGCCCACATAGATGAGCTCCATTAACCACCTCTGTTTGCGATCCAATAACCATTTCTCTATCCATGAACAAATGTTTTTCTCAAGGCCAACAGTCCCAGTTTATACATTATATATTATTATATAGTATCAAAAGCGCATTGCCTGTCAAATTTATTTAGTTCCACTAACTCAGACTTAACCATTTTTTCGTTTACAAACCATAATCCATTAAAAAATATATTCTGAATGGACAATGTGTCGTATTCATCTTGATGGAGGGACTCTCCACTTTCATAGAGTTCTCTTTTCCCTTTCAGAAAGGACTGTGGCGCCAGAATTGCTGGATAGATTGTTTTTCAGGACATCATCTTTATCTAATGTATTATTAACCTTGGATTCAGTGGAGATAGTAATATAATAATAGTTATAATATATACTATACAACCCCGTTTCCTGTAGAAGACGGTCAGGTCAGCGCTCTGGATTTTTGCAGATTGTAAGATTGTTTCAGGAAGTGATGCAGATAATTGCTGATGACTTAATTTGCAGAGATCGAGAGTATTTTTATTTTAAAGGACAGCAACCTACAATGTAAAGTGATTTTGATAGGACTAGAACAGTAGGTGCTGTTGTCAATCACGGACATTGGTTAACAGAAAGTGGAAGACTTGGTGTGGGCGGGAGTGCAGCCTATGTAAAGTCCCATGGGGGGGGGGTGCATGTGGCACTGATCCCTATTTTGAGTGGGATTCAGCCCACAACAAAAGACTACTTATAGGATTATGTGTCAAATAATTGCTTATATTGTACTCTTCGGGCAGGCTGGTGTAAATGTATCAATGTAATTGTAAAACGCTTACAATCATAATAATCTCAGGAATCAGGAAAGGGTCCAAGATGGAACATATTGTTTAAGTACTCCTGTTTGTGCTCTGGCTGCTTATAGTGGGAGGGGGAAAGGTTAAGTGGAGGTGGGAGCTGTACTTGAAGCCAGGGAATTGCAGGAGATTTAAGTACAGCCTAGGTGAAGACGCTCCAAGCCAACCAACTTTTACGTCAAGGGACCTTAAAGTTAAATTTTATTCAAAAGTAAATGTAAGTTAAATTTCAAAAACAAGTTATTCCAGACAAATGCAATAAAAGGGAAGAAAAAAGTACTGTGGTATATGTGTTGCCTGTAAGATCACATTGTTAGAAGAATAGAGCACTGTAAGCTCGTAAATAAAATGAATATGCCATGTACAACATGGCCTGTCTGTAATAATGCATAATAAGCCTACTAACCCACATAGGTAATGTAGATGGCCTGGATAGCCTAAAGTATACTGGATGGTACAAAGGATTTTGTGCGGTAATGGGGACAGATAGAACCCCGAGCAAAAACTATGGGTAATGTAAACTAACAATGTCCCTCTGA
>JAACNH010004482.1:0-23958 GCA_019447015.1 Hymenochirus boettgeri | reverse complement strand
TACTGTACTGTCTAAGGGACACAATATGGCAGCTCCCACCCATATATATAAATATACAGAGAAGGAATGTTCTGTACACACAATAAGCTATACTCTCATACTGTACTGTCTAAGGGAAACAATATGGCAGCTCCCACCCATAGATATAAATATAATATACAGAGAAGGAATGTTCTGTACACACAATAAGCTATACTCTCATACTGTACTGTCTAAGGGAAACAATATGGCAGCTCCCCCCCATATGTATAAATATAAATATACAGAGAGGAATGTTCTGTACACACAATAAGCTATACCCTCATACTGTACTGTCGAAGGGAAAACAATATGCTGCTCCCACACACATATGTATAAATATACAGAGAAGGAATGTTCTATACACACAATAATCTATACCCCATACTGTACAGTCTAAGGAAACAATATGGCAGCTCCCATCCATATGTATAAATAAACAGAGAAGGAATGTTCTGTACATACTATAAGCTATACCCTCATACTGTACTGTCTAAAGGAAACAATATGGCAGCTCCCACCCATAGTTAAATATAAATATACAGAGAAGGAATGTTCTGTACACACAATAAGCTATACCCTCATACTGTACTGTCTAGGGAAACAATATGGCAGCTCCCACCCATATGTATAAATATACAGAGAAGGAATGTTTGTACAAACAATAAGCTATACCCTCATACTGTACTGTCTAAGGGAAACAATATGGAGCTCCCACCCATATGTATAAATATACAGAGAAGGAATGTTCTGTACACACAATAAGCTATACCCTCATACTGTACTGTCTAAGGGAAACAATATGGCAGCTCCCACCCATATGTATAAATATAAATATACAGAGAAGAATGTTCTGTACACATAGCTATACCCTCATACTGTACTGTCTAAGGGAAACAATATGGCAGCTCCCACCCATATGTATAAATATACAGAGAAGGAATGTTCCGTACACACAGTAAGCTATACCTTCATACTGTACTGTCTAAGGAAACAATATGGCAGCTCCCACCCATATGTATAAATATACAGAGAAGGAATTTTCTGTACACACAATAAGCTATACCCTCATACTGTACTGTCTAAGGGAAACATTATGGCAGCTCCCACCCATATGTATAAATTACAGAGAAGGAATGTTCTGTCACACAATAAGCTATACCCTCATACTGTACTGTCTAAGGGAAACAATATGGCAGCTCCCACCCATATGTATAAATATACAGAGAAGGATGTTCCGTACACACATAAGCTATACCCCATACTGTACTGTCTAAGGAAACATATGGCAGTCCCACCCATATGTATAAAATACACGAGAAAGAATGTTCTGTACACACAATAAGCTATACCCTCATACTGTACTGTCTAAGGGAAACAATATGGCAGCTCCCACCCTATTAAAATATAAATATCAGAGAAGGAATGTTCTGTACACACAATAAGCTTTACCCTCATACTGTACTGTCTAAGGGAAACAATATGGCAGCTCCCACCCATATGTATAATAAAATATACAGAGAAGGAATGTTCTGTACACACAATAAGCTATACCCTCTATACGTTCTAAGGGAAACAATATGCAGCTCCCACCCCTATGTATAAATATACAAAAGAAGGAATGTTCTGTTCACACAATAGCTATACCCTCATACTGTACTGTCTAAGGGAAACAATATGGCAGCTCCCACCCATATGTATAAATATACGAGAAAGGAATGTTCCGTACACACAATAAGCTATACCCTCATACTGTACTGTCTAAGGTAAAAATATGGCAGTTCCCACCCATATGTATAATATACAGAGAAGGAATGTTCTGTACACACAATAAGCTATACCCTCATACTGTACTGTCTAAGAAACAATATGGCAGCTCCCACCCATATGTATAAATATAAATATACAGAGAAGAATGTTCTGTACACACAATAGCTATACCTCATACTTACTGTCTAAGGAAACAATATGGCAACTCCATCAATATGTATTATATCAGAGGAGAAGTTTCTGTACATACAAATAATCTATACCCTCATACTATACTATCTAAGGGAAACAATATGGCAGCACCCATCCATATGTATAATATAATATACAGAGAAGGAATGTTCTGTACACACAATAACTATATCCCTCATACTATACGTTCTAAGGGAAACAATGGCAGCTCCCACCCATATGTATAAATATACAGAGAAGGAATGTTCTGTACACCAATAAGCTATACCCTCATACTGTACTGTCTACAGGAAACAATATGGCAGCTCCCACCCATATGTATAAATATAAATATACGAGAAGGAATGTTCTGTACACACAATAAGCTATACCCTCATACTGTACTGTCTAAGGGAAACAATATGGCAGCTCCCACCCATATGTATAAATAATATACAGAGAAGAATTTCTGTACACCAATAAGCTATACCCTCATACTGTACTGTCTACAGGAAACAATATGGCAGCTCCCACCCATATGTGAGCAGCAGCAAGGAGAGTGAGCTCCTGGAAGTTTGTGTTTTTCTTCAGTCCTGGGCCCTTGTTGGGTCCAGGGAGGTCGTTATCTGCTTACCTATTATCCAGTATGCAGGATATTTCCTTGTATCTTCTCCCCCCTGAGGCCTGTTAATGGGTAAAAAGAAGCCCAGTGCTAACATGGAAGCCATGGAGGGGAAGAAGCCATGAGCTCCCTAAGGAGGTCGGAGAGACACACGGTGAGGACAAACACGTCTGTGTCTAGGCTAAAGAGAAGGAAGAGAAAAGGAAGTTTTTGAAAGAATTTAAGAAATTGGAAAGTAAAAAACAGAAAGGCCCCCAGCTGGGGAACATGGACGCCATAATGAAAGAGGCAGATTCCAGGGTTGTGCTGACTCCCCAGCTGGGGAACATGGACGCCATAATGAAAGAGGCAGATTCCAGGGTTGTGCTGACTCCCATGCTGGGGTGGAGGCACAGACGGGCCGTAACATGGAGGAGACCGCTGGGGGTTGTAGTAACGATGCACAGGGGTGGAAGTGTTGAGTGAACTGACGGTCTGTGACTCCCTAGCAAAGGAAATGGCTGAACAGGCTCTGGAGGAGGCTGACAGGTGGACCAGGCCCTGCTGG
The DNA here is from genome assembly GCA_019447015.1 of Hymenochirus boettgeri. NCBI lineage: Eukaryota > Metazoa > Chordata > Amphibia > Anura > Pipidae > Hymenochirus > Hymenochirus boettgeri. The sequence continues at coordinate 20,830 of JAACNH010004482.1, read as the reverse complement.
GGCAGGTAGGAGAGACTCCATGGGGGAGGAGCCTGAGTGCACTGGGACTAGAGGAAGGAGGAGGGGAGAGAGAGGAAAGAACAATGTGATCAGCAGGGAAAACAGGAGGAAATCCAAAAGCCTTAAAGGCGATGGCCTGCTGAGCAGAGGAAGGAAGAGATACAGCAGCACATTCTGCAAAAATCACCCGTTTTGAATAAAGAGCGCGGATAAGAGAAATAACAGCATCAGGAAAACTCCATTACCAAACCAGGGAGTTGGAGGAGGTGGAGAAGGAAATTAAAGGGGGCGGTGGAGGTTATTGGACCCTGGGAAGAGACTTGTAGAAATAAAAACTTTCTGAAGAAATGGAGTCTGGTAAACATGGAAAAGACACTAGAAACCGAGACAGGAACATCCCAGAAGAAAAGACCCGCCACGGAGAGGAGGACTTAACCCAGACGGACCCTAATAGCGTATTAAGTGTTGCGGATGAGGGTGTGTGTGGGAGGTTTAGGGTGCAGGAGGGACCCCAAGAGAGACCCAATGTGTGGGGATCCAGGAGGTTGTTTGGAAGGGAGGGTGAGGCCATTGCTGGGAGTGAGGTGTTTAAGAGAAGGAATGTGGTGAATGTATAAATATACAGAGAAGGAATGTTCTGTACACACATAAGCTATACCCTCATCCTGTACTGTCTAAGGGAAACAATATGGCAGCTCCCACCCATAGGTATAATATAAATATACAGAGAAGGAATGTTCTGTACACACAATAGCGTATACCTCATACTGTACTGTCTAAGGGAAACAATATGGCAGCTCCCACCCATTGTATATATATATATACAGAGAAGGAATTCTGTACACACAATAAGCTAAACCCTCATACTGTACTGTCTAAGGGAAACAATATGGCAGCTCCCACCCATATGTATAAATATAAATATACAGAGAAGGAATGTTCTGTACACACAATAAGCTATACCCTCATACTGTACTGTCTAAGGAAAACAATATGGCAGCTCCCACCCATATGTATAAATATAAATATACAGAGAAGGAATGTTCTGTACACACAATAAGCTATACCCTCATACTGTACTGTCGAAGGGAATTGTGTCATCTTCTGCTTATGTGTAAAACATGGAATATAGAGAAAGAAATAATGTCTGCCCACATAACATAATATCTACTGCCACATGGTACGACCCAAGGATCACAATAACCAAATACCCTTGTATTTTACCACCAGTGAAACAGCAAGACTGTCCGAATATATTTATATATGTTTTTTATGAAGATAATGTGTCCATTTTCCATGAGGTAATGTTATTAAAAAGGCCGAGCACAGTAAGAAATCCCTGATTTCCACTGACAATTCAATAACACTTGTACCGCTTCTTTAAATATTTGTCAGCGTGTTATAGGATCCCCCCTCCCCCGCCGCTTCGAATTCAAACAAACTTCGAATCACACACAAAATTCCATTTATCTCCCCAAAAAATAATCTCCTTGTCTCGTCTATAAAGGATCATTAGATAAACAAGGGAAACCTTATTCCCTGTGATGGATGTTAAAACCTTTTATGTTTAAGATTTAGTTTATAAAAGTTCCATTTATTTCGCCCGTTTTTTAATGGCACGATGCGGTTCTCACTGCGTGCCATCTTGGAATGATGGGAAGTATCTCTGCAATTGATCATGTTGTAAGTTTTTTGTTTAGGGGGAACGCAAAAGAAATCCACCCAAGCACAGTAAAAAATTGCAAACTCTATAAAGATACCCATAGACGCAATGGAATATTCCAATATCATCAGATTGTGTATCATTTAATAAATTTTCCTATCGGGCCACTTAAAATTTTATTTCCGTCAGCCAATCTATCATACGATGGCGCTGTTCTGTCTATTATTACCGTAAGTGGGTTAGTGGACTAGAACCTACAAACCCCAGTGCTAAAGGTAACACTATTAGTTTATTAGCTTTGATTAGTTCTGTGACACGACTGAATACAATCAAGAGACAGGTAATCAGCACTGATTAGGTCTGTGACACAGGTGAATGTAATAAAGAAACAGGTAATCAGCGCTGATTAGGTCTGTGACACAGGTGAATGTAATAAAGAGAGCAGGTAATCAGCGCTGATTAGGTCTGTGACACAGGTGAATGTAATAAAGAGACAGGTAATCGCACTGATTAGGACTGTGACACAGGTGAATGTAATGAAAACAGGTATCATGCTGATTAGGTCTGTGACACAGTGTGAATGAATAGACAGGTAATCAGTGCTGATTAGGTCTGTGACACAGGTGAATGTAATAAAAGACAGGTAATCAGCGCTGATTAAGTCTGTGACACAGGTGAATGTAATGAAGAGACAGGTAATCAGTGCTGATTAGGTCTGTGACACAGGTAATGTAATAAAAAAACAGGTAATCAGCGCTGATTAAGTCTGTGACACAGGTGAATGTAATAAAAAGACAGGTAATCAGCGCTGATTAGTTTGTGACACAGGTGAATGTAATAAAGAACAGGTAATCAAGCTGATTAGGTTTGTGACACGTGTATATTATAGTCCATGCAGAAACATTTTCATACACTTCCACTGATTCCTTATCTAGAAGACAGTACACTCTCTGATGTGTTCCGCATTGGTCCTTCTCTAAGTGAGAGGAAATAGTCCAAAAATAGGTGGAATAGAAGAACTAGAAAGATTAATTTTAAGAGCTCAGTCCCAATAAGACCTGAAAGAACCATGAATAAAAGTGAATTTAGACTTTATTTCTCCTTAACTTTATGCCTCAGACAGCGATCTGTTATGGTTTTGTAATGTTTACTGAGGAACAGAAACAGACTGACATTTCTTGTCTATGGTCCTGAATTATTAAGCTTCTAAATCGGGCAATAGCTTTAAATCCCCTGTGACCTTGTAAATAATAAACACGATATTGCATGGACTGCTTGCCCCAACAAGGCTCACCCAGCAAAGACAAGGGAATAAGATTGGATAAAGACTTCGCTTGTGTGACTTCCCTTTCAAATCCAGATGTTGGGTCTAAAACAGATCTGAATAAAGTTGTGATAGATGAGTAAAATAAAAATATCAGCAGGTTGTGTGTCATTTTGGAAGCCAATCCAAGCAGACCAGCAGAACATTAAGAAGAATAATGATTGTATGGCCCAATGTAGATTACGGAAGTTTAAACAGGAGCCACTAATAAAGCAGGTGTTAAAGGGCATCTCCACCCCCAAAACTAAAATTAACCCCATACTGGCCCACTGTGTAGTGCAAAATATCCTTCCCTTACATCTCGCTCCTTATGGTTCCTCTGCAGTTTCTGTAAAGTCCAGGAAAGTGAAGAGGTAGAGCTGTCTTCCTGTATAAAGTTTTCTGCTCTTCTCTTGCCTCCTGGAGATATTCAGCATGTGCAATCTATCCGCTCAACTTAGAATTTTAGCTTTTAGCCAGGCTCAAAAAGGGATAAAGGGTATGTCCACCCCTGGACATAATTCAAATAAAATGTGTAGTATGAGCAACCAAAAACTCAGACAACCCCACAGGTATTGCTATAAAACCTTGAGAAAGGACCTAGACTGTCCGACACATGTTGTGGTTGTGCACAATAAATGCACGTTTGTTTATGCAATACCTTGGGGTTGTTTTTTTGGTTGCTCTATACTACACATTTATTTTGAATTTATGTCTAGGAACAGACATCTGGGCAACCAAAGTCTATAGGAGATGTGGTGAGCTGAATTGCATTTAGGTATGTCCACCCCCCAAACAAAAAATTCAGGATCAATTGAAACCGCCCAAAAACCTAAACCTCGCATTGCTTATTAGCCAATTACTGATGCTGCTGCCGGTCCCACCTCCCTCGCTGCTTGGAAAAGCAGAAGTCATCCAAGGGAACGAGGGCTGGTAAGTCATTTAGGAGTTGAATGGTTTAGACCTTGGAGATCTAGGTTTGCGGGTTTTCTAGATCATGAAATTTTTATTTGGGCGCAGGGTAGCCAGGCGTCCCTATTTGGGACGGGATTGTCCTGACTGCAGGACAAAATCCCATGTCCCAAGTCAGGGCTGATATTCAATCCAGCCGCTAACGCCCCTAACTCCGCCTCCACCTTGCCCTGGCCCGCCCTCCCCCACTTATCGTGACATTATCGCTCACTCCCGCTCTAGGGCAGCACAAAATCTGGTACCCTGTTTGAAGATGAACATTCCTATAAAAGCCCCAAAGGGTTCATGGGGGTGATATTAAACCACACTATACAAATCAGATTCAATACCAGATTCTTTAATTAATGTTAAGTTTATGATCCCTGTGTTTGAAGTACAAATAGCTAATGAACTGCAACTTAATGGATACAAAACCGTCCCATCTTGTGGCCAAACTTGTTATACAAGAATGGAGGGAAAACCCAGAACAAGCGAGAACAGGGGACCTCATTTACCCAACTTGCTGGGCAAATATATGGAGGTAAAGTCGCGCTACTGTTCGCTACGGTTAGCGCAACTTTAACTCCATATTAGCGCCAGATGCGTGGTTACGCCAAAAATCCCCCGCCCACCTGACTCTCGCGATAAACCCAAGAATTGTAATGCCAGCAAATAACATTAAAGTCCCTCATGGGTAGTCCCTTACCAGGATTTATCCACTTCGCACAATTTGGAATCGCCGAAGAAGCATTTACCCAGAGCAATCGCGGCTCTGGGAAATGAGGCCCTAAATGTCCCCATACACAGCATTGATATTCTGATCAATTCGGCCAACTCAATCAGATTGATCGGATTACCAAGGAAAATTTTCACATCTATCGCTTTATCCAACATGATCGGACAGACAGAAAAGTTTCCATCAACTGCATCAATCAGAACCCGTAGCTTTTAAGCTGAAATTTCCAGCGATTGGCATCGCAAGGTGGGGAATTTTGAGTGTTTCTTCCGGATTTTTGGTTGGCCACATTACATGCGCTGCGATCTGTTATCGGAGCACATAGTCACCATTTGCTTGCAGATCGCATGTGCAATCGTACAGCAAATCCATCGTGGATCGCAGTGCAATGGACGGCTAATCAATCGGGGATCCAGTGCAAGTGGACGGCTAATCAATCGTGGATCTCGTGCAGGCAGATAGCAAATTCATTGTGGATCCAGTGCAAGCGGACGGTAAATCATCTGGATCACAGTGCAGGCAGACGGCAAATCCATCGTGGATCGCAGTGCAAGCGGACGGCTAATCAATCATAGATCGCAGTGCAGCAGACGGCAAATCAATCATGGATCGCAGTACAAGCGGATGGCAGTTGTGGATCGCAGTGCAATCATACAGCAAATCCATTGTGTATCGCAGTGCAACGGACGGCAAATCAGTCATGGATCGCAGTGCAGGCAGACGGCAAATCAATCGTGGATCGCATTGCAAGCAGAAGACAAATCGATCATGGATCGCAGTGCAAGCAGAAGACCAATCAATCTATATCGCAGTGCGCAGAACAAATCATCATAGATCGCAGTGCAAGCAGAAGACAAATCAATCATGGATTGCAGTTCAGGCCGACAGCACATGCTTAATAAACATGTCCGCCTCTAAATCTTGATGCTGAACTATCCTAACAACTTAAAGAGACGGGGAACCCATAATTAAAAAATGCCCAATATAATTAATAGAATTCCGTCCATCTCTACTAGAAGGTAATACACTTGAATCTCTCTCCCCTATAGACACCCATAAGCAATAACTGGATGGCAGGCGGGTGAGAATTTGATTGGACCCTCTGTCACATGGCAGCCTTAAAGAGAAATTATAGTGTTATAACCCTGCCAAACTACCCTACCCTCCAAAACCACTAAGTTCTCATCCCTGGGTTCTATCTAGATTTGCCATACTGTGCTGTGAAAGAACGTCTCCTAATATTGGTTGAGACCCACCTCTCAATCGTCCAATGGGGAGACACAATTTGTAAGAAGTGCTTATTCAATTGGCCAGTCGGAACACTAAACCAGCCTTAAGAACCCATTACAAACTGACTGGTTGATCATACAGTGTTTGTATTATATCAGTTTTATTAGCACTGAGATTGGTTTAGTATCCATCACATCCCAGAATCCCTGCTGATGGAATCCTTCCCAGGAACGGTTTATATTAATGTTCCAGTGAAATGAGTCACACGTCTCAATTTCATGGAAATTCCACGTAGAACAAGGTAACTCTTCCTGTGCACACGCCGATCTCTGTCAACTGGGAGCAAAAACAGAACATTGGGAGGAAAATAAAAATTTAAGTAAACATCAAGTACCGGTATAATTTGATATCGACAGGAAAGGTTTCTTAAAAGGGCATGTCCACCCCTAAAACTACAATCTTAGTTGAAAAATCCTTACCGTACCTCTCTGCTCCAATGGTTCCCCTGTACATAGCCTCGTTCCCCCGGTGTTCTTTACTGCCGGCAGCCGCGTTGGCTGCCTCTCAGCCAATCACGGACAGTTTCATGCAGGCAGGGGTCCGTGTCTGAATGCCTGGGAACAAGGCTGTTAAGTAGAGTTCGGCCTTAGTTTTTTTACAATACTATAAGCGGTTGGGGGTGGGAAGGGTCCCCTACACTACAGAATTTTGGAAAATACAGTGGATAGCCCTTTAATAAACTGCCAAATCTAACATAAAACAAAAAACTGGTGACTTGTCAGTTATCTGTCCGCAACCCCATATTATTTTTACCACTTTATTACTTGTATTTGTAACCAGATATTTAATAAGATCTATTCCTTTCTAGTACAGGCATCAGCCTCCTTCCTCTGCTCCAGGAGCTTTTTACAAGCTTGAGCATGTGCAAAAAGGCAGCAGGTGAAACATCAGTCGATCATTGGTTGTGATGTCAGCAGTCACAGACTGTTGGAGGGAGGTTTGGTCTACTATGAGTCCTGAGCGGGTCTTAGCTACCCGCACACCGGGTAGCTGTTTGGAGCTGAAACCCAACCCTTTTATTCTTTCTACCTAAAATTTGTACAGGGAAGTTAAAAAAAAATCAAAATAAAATAAATAAACATTTTATTCATAACCAATATGTTCTTAGAAACAAACCTACCATACCACTAAACTATATAGCAGGGTCTTCAACTTCAGGCATCCCAATGTCTAAAAACTACAACTCCCAGCATTCCCGGATGCCTTCTGATATTTTGAGTGCTGTAGTGGAATGCTGGGACTATATTTCCAAATGTAGGCCCACAGGTAGGAAATCCCTGGTATAGAGTACAATGTACAGTACAGAACAGCAGGATGATCCTCTCCCCATCAACACCATATAAGGAGACTTTATTAAATATATGGTTAATAATACATCTAATAATGTGCTGAATATATCAGTTTGGGGTAACCAGTGGCAGGTTACCAGGCAGGTAACCAGTGTTTTGTTTTAAGGGTGAAAATGCCCTTTAATCAGTGTATTCCTAGTCTTTCAGGATACAATCACATATACATATGGTTAAACGCCTGTCTATTCAATCAAATTGTAGATTGAGAGACTGCAATTACAGCTTGAAAACTACGTTAGATCTGGTTCTGTGATGGGGTCGATGGATATTTTTTCGGTCTTACCCGTCATCTTTTCTTCAATAGACAGATCTATATCAAGGGTCGTTCTATCAAAATACAAATAATGACCTTGATAATCGGGTCAATTTGATTGAATTCTTCATTGATCAGAATATCTATGCCGTTTATGGGGCCTTAACCATACAGATGAAGCTATTTATACTCAACGAAATACGATGCTGGATTGTTTCTCTTTTGTTCTTAAACAAATGGGTTTGCAAAGCAAGACAATCAATCATTTATCCATCCCCTACATAACTGAATTTGTGATGGTTTATGGAAGAAAAGATAAGCCTTAAATTCTGAATAAACATTGTACCATTCAGCCCGCTGAGCGACCATACACAATCGCACATGTCACGGATTAAAAATACCCTGACCTCCAACCCAATTTAAAATAATAGCAGAAACCAGCAAACTATAGAGATTATCGGTAACCTAAAGGTAGTTGTGATCAGAACCGGTATTAACCAGTTCACCAGTCTGTGCAGAGATGCCACACCTCAAAGCCGAACACATATAATCCACCATGTTGAAAGAATGGTATTTTTTTTTTATTAGATGAAGCATTACTGAAAGGAAAAAGATACTACTCCTACCTCTTGTTTTTACTTACAATCTCCAAATCCATAAAAACCAATGGCTGCACTATCCTACAGTAATGTTGTACATGATAAAGACCAACTTTGGGTGTTGGGCAAGAACTATAATAACCATGGCCATCTTTATTACGGTTTTTGGGAAGTGTAATTAAAAAGGGGGTAGGTGTAGGATCTCCTACCTCCCAGTAAAAAAAAAATTATGGTTTTATTATGTTTTTTTGGGGGAACCCTGGCTTTATAAACTGGTCACTAGAATATTGAAGTGTTCAGTTTTAAAGGGCAAGTAACCCTAACAACCATATTTCATTTAAAGATAACACTACTGTAACACAATAAATACAGATAAATGGTTAGGGTTGGATGGCATTTAATGATTAGAACGAATTAACTCTCTTTATCAGATTCTGAGAGGGATTGCATTGCCAACCAACAAAATGGCGCCCACCGCATGGGCGACATGTGAGGTTACTGACGTCCAACCGGCCAGAGCGGAAGTAGAGTCATTTGCTTTTCTGAGGCGGAGGATTGACCCTTCGGGGCCCCGTTGTACACAGCTTGTAGCTTGGTGGTGTCCACGGTTCGAAGATGTCGCGCGGTTCTATCGAATCCCTCTCGGACACTGACGAGGTTGGTTGGGATTGGTGTATATGGGACTGGGATCGGCACTTCTCTCTGTCCGACTAGATCCGAGCAAATCGACTAGACCATAAATCGCATTGCTGATATCGCACGACCGATCAATGTGTCTATAGGAACATCCCCCCTGTCCCTACCTGCTCTAAATTGCCTCCACCTAGTCCCACTACCTGCTCCAAACTCCTAAAACCTAGACCACTTACCTGCTCCAACAAACTCCTCCCACCTAGACCGCTTAACCGGCTCCAAACTCCTCCCCTTAACTGCTCCAACTCCTCCCACTTAGACCACCTACCTGCCCCAAACTCCCACCCACTGAGACCACCTGTTTGATCACCTACCTGCCCCAGGTTTGTCCTCCCTGGTCTAGTGCCTCATCCATGTGCCCCATTCCCAATGTCTGTCCCTCTGTCTTCCAGCTGTCACCTTGGTACCTGCCCCATTCCCAATGCCTGTCCCTCTGTCTTCCAGCTGTCACCTTGGTACCTGCCCCCACCAGCCACATGTAACTACCTATAACTACCTACCTGTTACCATTACTTAGCTACCTACCCTGTAGTGGAATTCTATGGGAGGAACTGTAATATTATACCTTATAATCTTACAGTTCCAGGACGAGAAGGAAATTAGATTAGAAGTCACCTTGGAGTTCCGTGCCCTGTAAATAGGTACTCAGCCTGCTGCCCTGTCTTTTATATGGGTCTGTGACTATAATATCCTTATCATTTAGAGTTGGGGTGCATTGTCCACTATAATAACTACCTACCTGGAACCATTATTATTTAATTTCCTACCTGCTACCTTTATTATATAACTACCTACCTGTGCCATGTCACATTATTATAAACTACCTACCTGGTGCCATGTCACATTATTATATAACTACCTACCTGGTGCCATGTCACATTATTATATAACTACCTACCTGGTGCCATGTCACATTATTATATAACTACCTACCTGGTGCCATGTCACATTATTATATAACTACCTACCTGGTGCCATGTCACATTATTATATAACACCTACCTGGTGCCATGTCACATTATTATAATAACTACCTACCTGGTGCCTCACATTATTATATAACTACCTACCTGGTACCATTGCCCCATTGTATATAGCATTCACCTGGTACCATGTCACATTATTATAACTACCTACCTGGTGCCTTGTTACATTATTATATAACTACCTACCTGGTGCCATGTCACATTATTATATCACACCTACCTGGTACATTGTCACATTATTATATAACTACCTACCTGGTACATTGCCCACTTGTTATATAGCATTCTACCTGGTACCATGTCACTTTATTTATACTACCTACCTGGTACCATGTCACATTATTATATAACTACCTACCTGGTACCATGTCACATTATGATATAACTACCTACCTGCTACCATGTCACATTGTTATATAACTACCTACCTGGTACCATGTCATATTGTTATATACTACCTACCTGGTACCTGTCCCATTACTGGACAAAACCCCCCCCCCAATATTGTGTGTGTCACCTATCTGCCCTTTATAAAAAATGATTTGTATTTTCCCCTGTGAATTTAAATAAATTACTTGTATTTTCCCTGTGAATTTATGTAGAACTTTTCACCCCTTTGCAGTCTGCACCTATAAGATGCACAGTGTGACCATACATTGTAAGAAGCTGACTGCACCTATAAGATGCACAGTGTGACCATACATTGTAAGAAGCTGACTGCACCTATAAGATGCACAGTGTGACCATACATTGTAGAAGCTGACTGCAGCTATAAGATGCATAGTGTACCATACTTTGTAAGAAGCTGACTGCACCTATAAGATGCACAGTGTGACCATACATTGTAGAAGCTGACTGCACTATAAGATGCACAGTGTGACCATACATTGTAAGAAGCTGACTGCACCTATAAGATGCACAGTGTGACCATACATTGTAAGAAGCTGACTGCAGCTATAAGATGCATATGGTGACCATGCATTGTAAGAAGCTGACTGCACCTATAAGAGGGTTGCACCCAGTGTGACCATACATTGTAAGAAGCTGACGGCACCTATAAGATGCACAGTGTGACCATACATTGTAAGAAGCTGACTGCAGCTATAAAATCTTTACGGTGTGACCATACATTTTCGTATGCAGTCTGAACATATGATGCACAGTGTGACCATACATTGTAAGAAGCTGACTGCAGCTATAAGATGCACAGTGACCATACATTGTAAAGCGCTGCACCTAAGATGCCACATGGACCATACATTGTAAGAAGCTGACTGCACTATAAGATGCACAGTGTGACCATACATTGTAAAAGCTGACTGCACCTTAAGATGCACAGTGTGACCATACATTGTAAGAAGCTGACTGCAGCTATAAGATGCATAGTGTGACCATACAAGTAAGAAAGCTGACTGCACCTTAGATGCACAGTGTGACCATACATTGTAAGAAGCTACTGCAGCTATAAGATGCATAGTGTGACCATACATTGTAAGAAGCTGACTGCACCTATAAGATGCACAGTGTGACCATACATTGTAAGAAGCTGACTGCACCTATAAGATGCACAGTGTGACCATACATTGTAAGAAGCTGACTGCAGCTATAAGATGCATAGTGTGACCATACATTGTAAGAAGCTGACTGCACCTATAAGATGCACAGTGTGACCATACATTGTAAGAAGCTGACTGCACCTATAAGATGCACAGTGTGACCATACATTGTAAGAAGCTGACTGCACCTATAAGATGCACAGTGTGACCATACATTGTAAGAAGCTGACTGCAGCTATAAGATGCACATTGTGACCATACATTGTCAGAACGACTGCCAGCTATAAGATGCACAGTGTGACCATACATTGTAAGAAGCTGACTGCAGCTATAAGATTGCACAGTGTGACCATACATTGTAGAGCTGACTGCAGCTATAAGATGGTGCACAGTTGTGACCATACATTGTAAGAAGCTGACTGCAGCTATAAGATGCACAGTCTGACCTACATTGTAAAAGCTGACTGCAGCTAGAAGAATGCAGAGTGACCATACATTGTAAGAAGCTGACTGCACTAGAAGCATAGTGTGACCATACATTGAAAGAAGCGACTGCACCTATAAGATGCACAGTGTGACCATACATTGTAAGAAGCTGACTGCACCTATAAGATGCACAGTGTGACCATACATTGTAAGAAGCGACTGCAGCTATAAGATGCACAGTGTGCCATACATTGTAAGAAGCTGACTGCACCTAAAGATGCACAGTGTGACCATACATTGTAAGAAGCTGACTGCACCTATAAGATGCACAGTGTGACCATACATTGTAAAAGCTGACGCACCTATAAGATGCACAGTGTGACCATACATTGTAAGAAGCTGACTGCAGCTATAAGATGCACAGTCTGACCATACATTGTAGAAGCTGACTGCAGCTAAGATGCACAGTGTGACCATATTGTAAGAAGCTGACTGCACCTATAAGATGGTGCACAGTCTGACCATACATTGTAATTTCTAATTTCTACAAATGAATTGCAGGTCATTGAGCTTGACTTCGATCAGTTACAAGAGGGGGATGAAGTAATCATATTTTGAAGAAAGAACACACTCAACTCACATATGGATTGCATTAGCTGTAAGTAATTCTGTTCTATTGATATTTGTTTTAAAATTCATGAAGATTTTTTTTCTTTTTTTTGAGTTCATAAAACCTTCTCTGAAACAATTGGTCTCCCGTTCCCGCGTTCACCTTCTCTGAAACAATCTGGTCTCCCGCGTTCACCTTCTCTGAAACAATTCTGGTCTCTCTCCCGCGTTTCACCTTCTCTGAAACAATCTGGTCTCCCGCGTTTCACCTTCTCTGAAACAATCTGGTCTCCCGCGTTTCACCTTCTCTGAAACAATCTGGTCTCCCGCGTTTCACCTTCTCTGAAACAATCTGATCTCTCCGCGTTCACCTTCTCTGTACAATGAAGACAATTAAACACCGCCTTTTGAAGGGCTGAGTTAAAGACGTTAAACAAGTCTTTTGGTGGGGCTGCGGTTGAGCTATGAAACTTATAGTGGCACTCAAAAAAATAAAAAAAGATTGTGCATGAGCCCCGAACCCCTCGCTGCCCGGTAAATCTCCCGATGAGCACTGTAGCCTTATAGAAAAAATGTGTGACTCACTTCTTCCCTTCAATGGCCGGGTGCATCCTGCCCCAACCTTTAGCCTTTGCCTATGCATTTCACCCTTAGTGTGGGCTCCATCCAAACGCGTAAGGCAACAGTGTCCGTGTTTCCCCTGATGTGTGCTGTGTTAATAGACGCAATAAAGGGTTTTTATTTTACTATCTGTGAAGTTTGGCTGTCTCATTTTCTACTTACCTTCTCGTTACGATGTAGTCTCACAAGTTATTCTAATCTGATACATTTTGGTCTCTCACGTTAAACCTTCTCTGTTACGATGTAGTCTCACAAGTTATTCCTAATCTGCTACATTTTGGTCTCTCACGTTAAACCTTCTCTGATACTATGTAGTCTCCAAGCTAGACCCCTGATACCATGTGTTCTCTCATGTTAGACCCTCTCTATACAATGTGGTCTCTTCAGTTGGAGTATTTCAAGCAGGGCAAGACAGAGGCTTTGTGAAGTTGCTGGAAGCTGCTCTTATCGATGGAAATTTAGACTACCGGGACCACGAGAAACCAGATGACGTGTTTGGATACCCTGTGGCTGCGTATTATGTGCAGCAGGCACGAAAGAAAAAAACAAGCACCAAAAAAGAGCTGATTACACAGGCCACACTGCTGTACAACCATGGCTGATAAATCATTATGTATGACAGGTAAACTCTTGATAAATCTCTTCCTGGCCACTGGAAAGTATTATGGGAACAGCCTAGAATTTTTATTTTTTTTTTAATGTGAAAATCTGTGAATAACTTTGTTTGGGTTTGTAGGGTTGGAGCTTTGTGTTGTATCCCTTTAACAGCAAGTGGTTTATTTAGAATCACCTTTTGGGGAGAGCTTGTTTCTGCTATTGAAGGGGACAAGATGGATCAGCCGATGCCCAGTTTCACTTTGTGCTGAACCAGTCAACTAATAACATTCCAGCTCTTCTGGGTAAGTTTGTACTAATCTACCCATTCCATATTACCAAATCCTGCGTTTCTCCGATTTAATATATCTCATCAGATCTTCATTTCTGTAGGAAAAGCCTGCATTTCATTTAACAAGAAAACTACAGAGGGGCCCTGGCCTACTACAAGAAAGCCCTCCGGACCAATCCAGGATGCCCTGGTAAGTGACAATGTTTTTTTACCGTCCTGAATTGTAATTGGTTGATTTTCTTTTTCCCTTTTAACCCTAGACTAGACATGGGCAGGATTTAGATGCCCGGCATCTAGTTCCTTTTTAGCTGCTGGTGATTTTTTCTGACTTGGCCTCTATATAGTTGGGAGCTGTCATGCTGTTTCACGAAGGGCTCGTTCACACTAGAAACACACAGAAAGGCACCACATGCGTTTGTCAGTTTTTGGCATGAATTTGTGTCCATTTTTTCACAATGCATTTTCCGTAGATTTATATAGAAACCACTTGCAAAAAATGGACAAGAATGCTGTATGCAGAGCATTTTATTAAACGCCACGGACCGCAAAGTAAATGGACACAATCGGAATGCAATACTGTGAAAGGTGTCCTTCTTTTTTAAAAACGTTCCATCAGAAAAATGCACCACGTGTGAACGAGCCCTTATCAGTACACGTAGGTCATACTTATAGCTGGTGGCTGCTGTATTGCTCCATAATCTGTATTATAACCTGTCCTGTTCTCTGTGTGACTATAGCTAATTTTGTTTTATGAATAATACTTTCAAAGTGGTTTATTTCCCTTATATTATATTTGGTATCTTTAGCTGGTGTGCGGCTTGGCATGGGCCATTGTTTTCGGAAGTTGAACAAACTTGATAAAGCGCGATTGGCATTCGGACGGGCACTAGATCTGAACCCCACATGCGTTGGCCTTGGTTGGTTGTGCTGTTCTGGAGCTTAATAACAAAGAGGTAATTATCAATTGTCCTCACATTCCTGTAATATATCTCAGTAGAGCTATTTTCTGATTTGTAGTTGATAGATAGAAACATAAACTCACAGTTTGAGGTGTGAAGTATGTATGCTGATGTCTTATTTCCATACATGACTATACTGTAAACATGCCTGTCTGTGTGTTAGTAGTGTTGTGTCTTAACAGTGGTGAAATGTCTCCCTCCTGTGTCCTGTATGCAGTGGCTGGTGTGTATCCAGAGCAGCACTAACTATTTCACACAATCTACTACAGGGTCCCACCTCCATCAGGAGTTTAAGGACAATTAAAGCCTTAAAATAACACTGAGTCAGAAGGTCGAGCTCCTTAACAAATGGGTAGTAATCTTTCTCGCCTCTTAGTTCCATGTGGGTGCTGGAGAAGTTTAGCTTATTGATATGGGTTTACGTGCTTTATTTTCCAGCATTCCCGTATCACACAGTGTGGGTCACTGACTGTTATGTTCTTCTCACATGCCCAGTCCTAAGCCGCAGAAAGTTGTTACTGCAAGTCCTGCCCATTTATTAGTCCTAGCCAATTCTATTGTACAGTCTAGATTAAGTAAGGGAACATGTAATCAGCAGTTGTGGCCAGACTGTACATCTCTCCAGTTTCCAGTTATCTCTTTCCTATGTAATTCTAATCAATTTAGTAAATTATTTTTTATTATATCCTTACAGCTGATTCCATCAAATGGTGTCCATTTGCTCTCCAAGGCCTACACAATAGATCCAAGTAACCTATGGTTTCTCATCACTGGCCAACCATTTTTTCTTTAAGAAGGTGAAATATCAAAGGGCCTACTTATCCTGTTTTTTCTTATTATCCCCTTTCATTTTGATCATGGGGGGGGTCAATGTTTCTTGGTTAGAACATGTGACAGGTAAAGGTGGATTTTAGATTCCATGTTGTACAATGACTGAATAACAATGAGCATTCTGTTGCAGGATTACGGTAAAGTGCAGCACTTAGCTCTGCACGCCTTTCACAATCGGAAGTAGAGCCATGCAGGCGGAGCTGTTACCAGCTGGCAAGGTCCTTCATGTGCAGGTAAGAGATTAAATCCCTTATATCTAGGTAGTGTATGGGCACCTTTACCGGAACTTGTTTTTACCTTTACCGGTGTTTTTACTGTACGCTAATTGCTTTAAATATTGGAATTGTCCCCAAAAAGGAAATCTGGAAAATGTTCCCCTTTATTATTGCAGGATTAGGACTGATTCTAAGTAACTAAGTAAGGGCAGGGCTCTTATAAACACATTGACTATTGTTCTGTTTAAGCAATGAACAACTACTCCCCCTTGGGAAGACAAATACGGTAGTCTTTCCTGATTGGATACCACTAACTACCATACATCTCTGATTGGTTATTCACCTGGAGACTGCAGTTAGCAAGGACAACTAGAGAACCCAGTTTTTTATTTCTTTCCCCTAACCAGGAGGATTATGACCAAGCTTTCCAGTACTATTACCAGCCACCCAGTTTGCTGCAGCTTCCTTTGTCCTGCCATTTTTTGGTTTGGGCAAATGTACATTTACAGAGGACCAAGAGAATGCAGCCCAGTGCTTTGAGAAGGTGCTGAAGGCTTATCCTAACAACTACAGACCATGAAGATCCTGGGATCTCTGTATGCGGCATCTGAGACCAAGAGAAACGGGATGTTGCCAAGGTGGAGCTGGTCCTGGCGAATTTACTTTACTAGAACACCAGCGATTCCTTAAATCATTCGATTTACTGATAACCTAAAGCACAGGCCTATTTGCATTTGCGGAGTAAAAAACATATCTTGTTTTTCCACGGCCACCTGAAGAAGGTAACTGAGCAGTACCCTGATGACGTTGAGGCTTGGATTGAACTGGCTCAGATCTTGGAACAAACAGACATTCAGGTACCCTTCCAACCTTTGTGTTTATGCCCTTTCCCAAGCAGATCCTGTTTCGGTACTCTTCTTAATTTATTTACTGCTTGCAGCACGCTTTGTCAGCCTACGGGACAGCCACACGGATCTTACAGGAGAAAGTCCAAGCAGATTTCCACCTGAAATCCTGAATAATGTTGTGCACTGCACTTCAGACTGGAAATTTGGGAGAAGCAAGGAACAAGATTTTGCGTTAGAATGATGAGAAGACTTGTCAGCCATGTAGTGGCGTCTTTAAATCTATTAAGGACTTGTCCTGGAGGTTCAAATCTCAAGGGAGGGACTAATGTTTTAGTTGACATCCTTTCTCCTTAGTGCACCTTGCTTTAAATATGATTGGTTCTCTAATTTTCATACATATAATGGCAAATCTTTGTCCTTTCTCAAGCCTTGCCTGAAACTTTGCCACTATTTGTATGACAATCGTTGAATACATTTTGCCACATTGCAATCCTGTGCTGCTGCTGAATTTCTTGGACACTGGAATGCCCCTAGGCAGTGTGGTTAGCAGCGAAATGGAGGCAGTGATACATGGGAACACACTGGGTTTACCACTTAGAAATGATAGCTTTATTAAGTATCTGTTATTTCCATGTAATCTTTTGACCAAACCAATAATTTTAATGGGGCCTTGTGTTAAACAAGCAAAATTCCATTATTTAAAGGGCAAGTCCACTTCAAAAAAAACTTTGTTCCAAATATAGATTACCCCCCCCCCCCAAAACCCTAATTTTTGCAATATTCAAAGTTTCCAAAATGCTCCTAAGCTTTTTTACCTGACCCGTCCCCTCGCTGTCTACGTGCCGCCCCCTGCTCCTGTTTTCGACTGGTGTCAAGCAAAAGATAATCCAAAGCTTTCAGATACACCCAGCACACCTTCTTTGGCACGGCCTTCAGTTATAGGTGCAATCCTCCCCCCTCCCACCTTAAGGGCCACAGCAATAGGCAAATGCAAAAAAGTTGGAGGAGCGCACTATTTCATTTCAGTGTTTATTCAGCAAAAAGCATCCAACGTTTCGGGGGATGTAAATTCCCCTTCCTCAGGTACCTCTCCAACTTTTTGCATTTGTCAAGCAAAAGAGCAGGGACTCTGCGCCGACGCCACTTTACTTCTTATCGCGGTAAATTCCCCTTCCTCAGGTACCTGAGGAAGGGGAATTTACATCCCCCGAAACGTTGTATGTCTTTTTGCTGAATAAAAACTGAAATGAAATAGTGTGCTCCTCACTATCTTTTGCATTTGTCAAGCAAAAGACAGGGGACTTCTGCGCCGACAGCCACGGTGTAGGATCAATGTGGGAACCGCGGTCAAGTAAGGAAGTTCAGGAGCGTCTTTGGCATTGAATATCGCAAAAGTGGGGTTGGGGGTAATCCACTGTTTGGAACAGTTTTTTTTTTTGAGTGGACTGCCCTTTAACCGATAACTGCTAATGATAAGGTCAAGTGACATTTACTAGATGGGGTCTGTTCTATTTGAGGGAAATTTCTTCCTTCCTGTGATTGGTAGAAATACTTTCTGGCCTCTCTGGACCGCGCCAAAGCAGAAGCGGACATGACGAGCATTACTACAAACGCCATCTCCGTCCAAACCACCTACAACCTCGCCAGGCTGTACGAAGGGCTGTGTGAATTCCATGAGTCCGAGAAGTTGTACAGAATATCCTGCGAGAACTCCCAACTATGTGGATTGTAAGGTCCCTTACTTCCTTTCAGTGTTTTACTTCTTCTGACTTGTATACTTATGAGGGTGGTAAAGAAAGACCAATCACGTAGGAAAAAATCTAACCAGGAAATCAAAATTTGCAGTGCTACATTCCATGGCACATATTTGGACCTGACGGCTCTAGCGCCAAACGTCATTGTTTTTCTATAAAGGGAACGTTAGTTACTGAGCATTCACCCCTTTCAAGGTTATGATTTATTTAGATTAACAAGCCCCAAAGGTCCCGCTCTTTGCTTGTGAAGTTTCTCATTCATCCAGGTCATTGTATATCTGTTGTATTCAATTAGATGAACGGGACTTGAAGTTTAGTTTCTTGAAGACTTTTCGCTAGTCCATCGACTGGCTTTCTCAATTCAGAATGACTTGTACAAGAATCTGTGGCAATTTGTACCCTGGAAAATCCCAATTAGCATATCACAGCCAAGTGTTAAGGGCGTGATTGGATAGTGGCTAGAGGTGTTATAGGATTCACACTCTTTATATACGAGTGATATTTTCCCAGCATAACGTAACTGTTTCCTTCAAGGATTCTAGCAAAGTTTAAAAGAATTTGTTGCTGGTTCTGTTTTCTAAGACACATTGTTACCATTACGCCAGCCTGAAAGCCGGGCTTCATTCAGCAGTGGATCCAGATATTTTCCATGGTTTTATGGCAGGGAAGGGGTGTCGTATCTCATTAAATTGCGACCATTTTGTTATGTTTTATTGGAAATCCTTCATTTACCCTGTACATGTTATTTTCTGATTATAGGGAATTCATTTTCTAGGTAATTATAACTGTGTCTTTCCATTGTGTAGCTTTATTAACCTTTTTTGAT
Source organism: Hymenochirus boettgeri (assembly GCA_019447015.1). NCBI lineage: Eukaryota > Metazoa > Chordata > Amphibia > Anura > Pipidae > Hymenochirus > Hymenochirus boettgeri. Next base: position 1,476 of record JAACNH010004482.1, on the reverse strand, counting down.
ATAAGAGCAATTACCAGTCAAATCCTCACTGACATTCATATGAAGGTTAATCTTTTTGTTTTTTAATGTTCAGGTATTTGCGCCTGGGAGCGATGGCGAGGAACAAAGGGAATTTCTACGAAGCCTCTGATTGTTTTAAAGAAGCTTTGCAGATTAATCAGGTGAGTTGTCATCACAACTCTATGTGTTGGATGTGTGGAATCAGAGTATGGAGGTGTGAATGGGCACTGTGGAAACGGATGAACTCCCATAGATCCAACATGTGCATGGATTAACGGAGCCCCTGTGCCGAGCACTTTTGTAAAAGAGGCCCTAATGAAAGCCCCCAAGATCACCTCCTCATTATCCAGGTCATTGTATATCTGTTGTATTCAATTAGATTAACTGGACTGAAGTTTAGTTCTTGAAGACGTTTCGCTAGTCATCCGACTGGCTTTCTCAATTCAGAATGACTTGTACAAGAATCTGTGGCAATTATGTACCCTGGAAATCCAATTAGCATATCACAGCCAAGTGTTAAGGGCGTGATTGGATATTGGCTAAGAGGTGTTATAGGATTCACAACTCTTTATATACGAGTGATATTTTCCCAGCATAACGTAACTGTTTCCTTTAACGGTTTCCTTTCCCAGCTAACGTAAAGTTTTCCATCTGAATGGGATGGGCATTTTCACAATCAAAACAGTGTAAGAATGGGAACAAATTCATTCAAAATTAATTCCCTGAACTGTGGACTTGGTTTTATGCCAAATATAAACTTATTCATTATTCTGCATGCCACCCAGACTAAACCCCCTCCACATACCATGTCTTTACGGTTTAATACATTCAAAAGACACTCCATTGACACTGTATTCATTCATTACAGTTATCTACTTGTGCTCATTTCACACCTCCACTACTGTTTTCTCTCCCCCCCCCCCCCCCCCAATTTGTGGTGATGTTTACTGTCCCATGTGTATATAAGTTTGATTCTCAGTTTCTTTTGTAACATCATCACCTATGAAGGTGGCTTAGGACTCCTGAAAGCTTAGGTAACATCCAGCCTGATGAAGGGGGCTTAGGACTCCTGAAAGCTTAGTTAACATCCGCCTGATGAGGGGGCTTAGGACTCCTGAAAGCTAGGTAACATCCAGCCTGATGAAGGGGGTCTAGGACTCCTGAAAGCTAGGTAACATCCAGCCTGATGAAGGGGGCTCAGGACTCCTGAAGCTTAGGTAACATCCAGCCTGATGAGGGGGCTTAGGACTCCTGAAAGCTAGGTAACATCCAGGCCTGATGAAAGGGCTTAGGACTCCTGAAAGCTTAGGTAACATCCAGCCTGATAAGGGGTCTTAGGACTCCTGAAAGCTTAGGTAACCTCGCCTGAGAGGGGGCCTAGGACTCCTGAAACTTAGTAACATCCAGTCCTGATGAAGAGGGCTAGTGACTCCTGAAAGCTTAGGTACATCCATGCCTATCTCTCTCAACAACAAA
>JAACNH010004481.1:0-23974 GCA_019447015.1 Hymenochirus boettgeri | reverse complement strand
TTACCACTGATATACTAGAGCATTTGTATGTACACACGATAACAGTTTATCTGTATGAACACTTATATAAGTAGCATATATATGTACACATTGATATACAGTAACATCTGTATGTACACATTGATATACAGTAACATCTGTTGTGCACATTATATACATTAACATCTGTAGTGCACATTGATATAACGTGGCATCTGTATGTACACACTGATATAGTAGCATCTGTATGTGCACATTGATATACAGAAGCATCTGTATGTACACATTAATATAAGTAGTATCTGTATGTACACTTGATATAAAGTAGCATCTGTAGGTACACATTTTATAAAGTGGTATATGATGTACCATTGATATAAAGTAGATCTGTATGTTCACATTGATATAAAGTAGCATCTGTATGTACACACTGATATACAGTAGGCAGCATCTGTATGTACACATTGATATAAGGTAGCATATGTATTGACACATTGATATAAAGTAGTATCTGTATGTACACATTTTATACAGTAGCATCTGTATGTATACACTGATATACAGTAGTCATCTGTATGGAAACACTGATATACAGTAGCATCTGTATGTAAACACTGATATACAGTGATAACAGTAGTATCTGTATGTACACGTTGATTTACAGTAGCATCTGTATGTACACACTGATATACAGTAGCATCTGTATTTACACATTGATATATAGTCAGCTGTATGTACACATTGATATACAGTAGCATCTGTATGTATACAATGATATACAGTAGCATCTGTATGTACACATTGATATACAGTAGCATATGTATGTACACATTGATAACAGTAGCATCTGGTATGTAACAGTGATATACAGTAGTCATATGTATGTACACATTGATATACAGTAGCATCTGTATGTTACACTGTATACAGTAGCATCTGTATGTAAACACTGATATACCGTGATATACGTAGCATCTGTATGTACACATTGATATACAGTAACATCTGTATGTTACACTGATATACAGTAGCATCTGTATGTAACACTGATATCCAGTGTATATAGTAGTATCTGTATGAACACATTGATATACATGAGCACTGAATGTGCACATTGATATACAGTATACATCTGTATGTGCACATGATATACAGTAGCATCTGTATGTCACATTGATATACAGTAGTGCATCTGTATGTACACATTGATATATCCGTAGGCATCTGTAGTACACTTGATATACAGTAGCATCCAGTAGCATCTGAATGTGCACATTGATATACAGTAGCATCTGTATGTACACACTGATATACAGTAGTACATACAGATGACTACTGTATATCATGTGTACATACAGATGCTAATTTATATCAATGTGTACATACAGATGCTACTGTATATAAAGTGTACATACAGTGCTAATGTATATCAATGGTACATACAGATCCTACTGTATATCAATGTGTACATACAGATGCTACTGTATATCAATGTGCACATACAGATGCTACTGTATATCAATGTGCACATACAGATGCTACTGTATATCAATGTGTACATACAGATACTACTGTATATCACTGTATATCAGTGTTTACATACAGATGCTACTGTATAACAGTGTAAACATACAGATGTACTGTAATCAATGTGTACATACAGATGCTAATGTTATATCAATGGCACTACATTGTACTGACTATCACGGTATATCAGTGTTTACATAGATGCTACTGTATAACTGTATACATACAGATGCTACTGTATATCAATGTGTACATACATATGCTACTGTATATCACGTATATCAGTGTTTACATACAGATGCTATGCTATAACAGTGTAACATACAGATGCTACTGTATATCAAGTGACATACAGATGCTACTGTATATCATGTGCACATACATATGCTACTGTATATCACGGTATATCAGTGTTACCTAACAGATGCTACTGTATAAACTGTTATACAATTACAGATGCTACTGTATATCAATGTGTACATACATATGCTACTGTATATCATGTATATTAGTGTTACATACAGATGTACTGTATATCAATGTGTACTACAGTTGATACTGATATCAATGTGTACATAAGATGCTACTGTAATCAGTGTGTACATACAGATGCTACTGTATATCATTGTACATACAGATGCTACTGTATATCAATGTGTATACATTACAGATGCTACTGTATATCAATGTGTAATACAATGTACTGGATATCATGTGTACATACAGATGCTCTCTGTATACAATGTGTACATACAGATGTACATGTATATCAATGTGCAAACAGATGCTACTGTATATCAATGTGCACATACAGATGCTACGTATATCAATGTGCACATTCAGATGCTACTGTATATCAATGTGTTCATACAGATACTACTATATATCACTGTATATCAGTGTTTACATACAGATGCTACTGTATATCAGTGTAAACATACAGATGTTACTGTATATCAATGGTGTACATACAGATGCTACTGTATATCACGGTATATCAGTGTTTACATACAGATGCTACTGTATAACATGTTGTATACATACAGATGCTACTGTATATCAATGTGTACATACAATGCTACTGTATATCACGGTTTACATACAGATGCTACTGTATCAATGTGTACAACATATGCTACTGTATATCAATGTGTACATACAGATGACTACTGATATCATTGGATACATACAGAGCACTGTTTCAGTGTACTACAGATGTACTAATCAATGTGTAAATACAGATGCTACTGTATATCAGTTGTACATACAGATGCTACTGTAAATCAACGTGTACATACAGATACTACTGTATAACTGTATATCAGTGTTTACATACAGATGCTACTGTATATCAGTGTTTCCATACAGATGCTACTGTATAAGTGTTAATACAGATGCTACTGTATATAAATGTGTACATACAGATACTACTTTATATCAATGTGTACATACATATGCTACTTATATCAATGTGTACATACAGATGCTGCCTACTGTATATCAGTGTGTACATACAGATGCTACTTTATATCAATGTGAACATACAGATCTACTTTAATCAAGTGTACATACATATACCACTTTATATCAATGTGTACCTACAGATGTACTTATATCAATGTACATACAGTACTACTTATATTTGTGTACCTACAGATGCTTCTGATATCCATGTGCACATACAGATGCTACTATATATCAGTGGTAACATACAGATGCCACGTTATATCAATGTGCACATACAGATGTTACTGTATATCAATGTGCAATACAGATTACTGGATATCAATGTGTACATACAGATGTACTGTATATCAATGTGTACATATATATGCTATTCTATAATCATGTGTTATACAGTACAAACTGTATATCAGTGTGTCATACAAATGCTACTGTAATCAGTGTGTACATACAGATGCTACGTATACATGTGCACATTCAGATGCTACTGTATATCAATGTGTTCATACAGATACTACTATAATCACTGTATATCAGTGTTTACATACAGATGCTACTGTATATCAGTGTAAACATACAGATGTTACTGTATATCAATGGTACATACAGATGCTACTGTATATCACGGTATATCAGTGTTTACATACAGATGCTACTGTATAACAGTGTATACATACAGATGCTACTGTATATCAATGTGTACATACATATGCTACTGTATATCACTTTATATCAGTGTTTACATACAGATGCTACTGTATATCAATGTGTACATACATATGCTACTGTATATCAATGTGTACATACAGATGCTACTGTTATATTGTATACATCAGATGCTACTGTATATCAATGTGTACATACAGATGACTATATCACATGTGTAAATACAGATGCTACTGTAATCAGTGTGTACATACAGATGATACTGTAAATCAACGTTGTACATACAGATACTACTGTATATCACTGTATATCAGTGTTTACATACAGATGCTACTGATATCAGTGTTCCTACAGATGCTACTGTATATCAGTGTATACATACAGATGCTACTGTATATAAAATGTGTACATACAGATACTACTTATATCAATGTGTACATACATATGCTACTTATATCAAGTGTACATACAGATGCTGCCTACTGTATATCAGTGTGTACATACAGATCGATGCTACTTTAATCAATGTGAACATACAGATGCTACTTAAATCAATGTGTACATAACACCCATATCAACTTTATATCAATGTGTAACTACAGATGTACTTTAATCAAATGTGTACATACAGATACACTTTTATTAATGTGTACATACAGATGCTTCTGTATATCAATGTGCACATACAGATGCTACTATATATCAGTGTGTACATACAGATGGCCACAGTTATATCAATGTGCACATACAGATGTTACTGTATATCAATGTGCACATACAGATGTTACTGTATATCAATGTGTACATAAGATGTTACTGTATTCAATGTGTACATATATATGCTACTTTATATCAATGTGTTCATACAGATACAACTGTATATCAGTGTGTACATACAAATGCTACTGTATATCAGTGTGTACATACAGATGCTACTGTATATCAATGTGTACATACAGATGCTACTGTATATCAATGTGTACATGCAGATTCTACTGTATATCAATGTGTACATTTTTGTGAATACCTTAAAGTCCTGCCCTAAAAAGAATACTTACATATTGGTAAATCACCCCCCAAAACCTAAATGGTAATAGTTTGAAATCTGAAATAATAAGTCTAACCTGAAATCTTGCACAATGTCCTGTTGCCCGTTTCTGCTTCCTGGTTCAACCAGTTAGCATCTGTCAGTTATGGATTTGACAGTTGACATCACAGCCAATGACGAATGTTAATCCCCTATCTGCCTCTTCTGAGCATGCCAGGCTCACTACAGGTTTCTTAATTGCCAGTAAATAGCATTGCCATTTAAAGGGCAAACTAATTGAGATTTTTTTTTTAAATTCCTTCAAATGTATCCTATAAGTCATCCCAACCACCAGGGTACCTTTAGTGAATATGCTGTGATTGTAGGAGCTGCTACCCCTCAGATATTGGGGTACCCAATGAGGTATGATGTAGGGGGGTACAGAAGTGACAGATATTGGGGTACACAATGAGGTATGATGTAGGGATACAGTCAGTGACAAGATATTGGGGTTAACAATGAGGTATGAGGTAAGGAAGGGGTGGGATAAAGGGGTACAGTTGCATGAAGAGTTGGAATAGAGGGTCAGAATGATGGGTTCTAGAATGGAGTCTACCATTGTGTCTTATGGACCTGGCACAGCTTGGTGGATGGAACTGGTAAAACAGTGGCTGTTTTATACATATAAAATGTGTTGCCCACTGACTATCGGGAAAGTGAAAGTATCTATTGATTAGTGAATTTGAAAATCTAATCTCACACGCTCCAGGTGCTACCTAGTGGTGATATTTAGAGAGATGTGTGTGTAGAAGGAAATTTAAAGCACAAGTTAAAGCATTTTTGCTATGCGTTCTTATGAGTTTGCGTTTTTACACAGTGCGTTTTTGGTTAAATGGCAAAAAAAGTCTTCCCCTAGATATTCATTGAGTGCGTGAATGCACTAAACTTTAGTAAGTCTTTTGTGATGCCCGGAGTTTCCGAGTTACCTTCAGCGCCTATACCCCAATCTACAGCCGCTGTCTTCACCTATAGAACAAGCCCTGATCGTCAGGAGACTTGTCGCACCTTGCTGTATACAGTTACCCCAGGTTTAGAGGCGCAAGGTATAGACGCTGAGGCCGGGTATACTCTGGAAAACCGGAACACCAATGGAGCTGAACAGGGACTGGAAGACAAAGAAAATGACAAGAATACAAGGATAACAAAGAACAATGAGAAGAAACAATGAACAAGAACAATGAGAAGAAACAATGAACAAGGTAGTAGTAATAGCAGGGAACCACTAGGTGGCAACCAAAACTATAACGGCAAAGTAGAAATGGCAGGGAAGGGCATTATAGAGCAGAGGAACCAATGGGGAATGGAATGGGAGAGAGCCAGAAGCAGATTGGTTAATTTTAACAAAATGGATCTCCTCCGTCCAGTCTATGTGCTTGCAGGGACAGAGGAGATAAAGAGAGGTGCATAGAGCGTCGCAAGGCACTGAAGAGGACTGTGAAGGGACACACGAGAGCATGAAGACAGAAGCCACAGCATGACATCATCGCTTGAGGACACGCCGGCATCAGAGATTCCCTAAAGCGGCATGAAATGTGGGAACGAGGAGCAGGTAAGCACCTCTGTTCTAACATCTTTATTTTAAATGAATATATATACCATGTCTGTGTGTTGTGTGAGATTGTTTCAGGAAAAACTCAGATGCTTCAGATAGATCATTTATTCTGGTCTGATCAAAAACTTGTGAGGACCCTTTACGAATATATAACTTATACAATATAGGTAAAATAAGGTCTTTATGGTTGGATCAGCTTTCCTAGAATGTGTCTTGATAGGATTACCCTACTCTCAAATGGGCAATATTTTTCGTTTGCCTTCTGTGGTTCCTCGATATGTATCAGGATGGGGAACTGATATATCAGTGCCACAAAGCTTACCTGGTGAATACAATGAAACTAACATTGATAAAAACAAGTGCAAGTATCACCAGTCGGTGTAGGAGTAGGTCACATAATGCCACTAGGCTCCAATCAGTGTTTCTCTGGTGGTGGGAAAGGGGATATCATTGATGAATATGTTTGCTGAGTGTTTATTTAGAATTGTTAAAAAAAGTCAGGTGGGGTTGGAGTTTGTGCATTTGTTCTTCTTATCTTCTCACATCCACAATTCAATGCTTATGTTTTGACTGCACTAGCAGACCTCCCACCCTGGTAGTTTTGATTGCATCCACGGAATCTACTTTACTCCCCTACCCACGGAACTCATGGGACCCCCCCTTTCCAAACCATAGCAGTTTTTCTTACCTTTATAGTGCCGTATCCCTTCATTCTGCATTTTCTCCACTCTCAGGCAGATTGCAGGAGTATTCCTGGGGTCTGGCCACCTCTTAGGGCTTTGCTAGGATCAGGACCTTGCACGATGTTCACGGTTTTGTAGGTGTGTGGAGACCACCCCAAAGCCAGGAGGACTCCTGTCAGCACTAGGCACAAGGTAATCAATGAACCACAATGTAATTGTATATCAACACCAAGTACAAAATGAAGGGTTTTCATCTCTTTTTCTACCAATAACCCTATGCTTTACATGAGAGTCCAACAGCATCCATAATACAAATATGTTATTTAAACAACTGTAGAGGTGTGGTCTGCTCCCTTTTGGCCAGTGCCTAACCCATTGGAATACACTTGTGCAAGAAGCACTTCTTCCCATTGGATAGATCCAAATTGAGGTAGGACGGAGCTTAGACAATACAGTTGTCAATAAAATTGCATGTCTTCAGAATATTTGTGGTTCTCATTCCTAGCACCTAGTGGAATCACACAGTTACTACAAACAGACTAGAATAGGGTCTTGTAATAATAAATGAACCCTATTAGTGTGGATTGTGGGAATTAAGGGGCATATTTATAAACAATCACTATTCGCCATTTCGCTATACGGGACATCACAATGGCAAAGATCATTTGATTAAGATAAAAAAGTATTTATAAAGCTGATCACTCTCGTTACAAAAAGTATTCCTGCGATGATGTGCCGCGGTAGCATTGGTGCGGGTAATTTCTGTATCCATTGTGTTGAGTCCTGTATAGGCGCAAAAAGAAAAATGGCTGTAAGTGAAGGTAAAAAAAACAATCTTGTAAAATCGGAAACCGACAATTGTATTACAGTAAATGCTGGAAAATAGTCTAACATCCCCCCTGGAACCTTATTAGTATTGACAAACACTCCACAATGTACAGACACCTTCAAGGACCAACTGACAGGCTACATATATGGGCACATATATGTTTTCCCCACCTCAGACTTGGCGATTTTAAAATGGACGAACTAAAGCAAGAACACACTCATCGCCGTTTTTAAATACGATGGGCGGTTACCCCAGCGAAAAGCAAAATGACTTTTTGCCGCTGTTACGTTGCTTTATACTATAAATTGCGTCTAATTTGTTAAAAAACGTGGCGATAACGGTGGTGAAAAGTCAACACTATACAAATAAGCCCCTAAAATGGATTTTTTATTTAAATTAGGAAGATCAAGAAATAGTTGCAGTAAACATGTGCTTCTAGTCAACGATTGGTCTAACCCTGGGATTTCCATAACACAAATAATGATGCAGAGAATATTACATTTTAGTGCTATTCATGCACCTCGGCTGTGCTGAACTTTATGTTTTAACCAGAATCAGACATAATGATTCCGCAATGCCAACAGCTGTCAGGAAAATGTATTCACCTGGCTGTGTATATTACTGAAGCAATGGCTTCATTTTTTTACCAACTAATGGGCAATAACTGATATAATGTGGGTTTGTACCACTTAATAATGATTATGTTGTTGCTTAAGTCTAGAATAAAGAAGTACCGGTATATAGTCAGTTTTTGTGATTTCTAGGATGTTCGGTTCCATTTGGAAATAACAGGTTAAATCTTCTTTTATTTATTTTAAATTTCTACATTCCCTTGGAAAATGTTTCGCAGATCAATGAAGTCATGAATTACCTGTTGGATGTACATTGTCCTCTCTACAGACAATACTTTTCTCTCCTGGACACATCGCTCTTATGAAGGAGACTCCCCATAGGAAGCTATGTCTTCTACAATGTCAAAATTGCTGTCATAGGGATAAGGCTACAATTTAACTTTTTTTTTTGCCAGGATAGAAAAAAATAGCAATAGTCTATCTCAGCAGCTTCCTGAGGGCCATACGTCTTATGTGCTATCTGTAAAACATAGTATACTGGGGTTTTCAGAGGCACAGAAATCACTCTGTGATCTCAGCAGTTGAGTGGCTGGAGAGAGCATGATGTGAGCTATGGAAGTGCTTATCAAAGCAACATTATAGGTAATTGTGAGCAGAATATGATTAGATTTGGAGAACCGAGGATTTAGTTTAGACGATAAGGAACATTTTTTTTCAAAGTTACCTTGGATAAAGGCAGTTGGCAGAAACTGGGATATGGTTTAACCATTTAAATTGTTATTATAATAAGCTTAATGGACATTGTGGGCCAATGGGTATTTGTACAGAGCACAAGTATCCTACTGACTTATTTTTTTTACAACACTATCAACAATGTGCTTCAATGCTCTGCACTGGGTCAATGTGTACTTACATCCTATTGCCAGTTTATCAAGATGCCAGAGAAGGATACTAGTGTCAGATGGACGTACATAAACTATTAACTAGATATGTGCAATTCACGGGGAAATTATTTCAATTATCACAGGGCAAACATACAAAATGTCATCCACCTATTGTTTATCTACTGCAGGGGGGATTAAGGGGGCATTTCAAGGGCATATCCACCCTCCACATAAACTCACCATGTCAAGCTCCCATTCACAGATTTCCATAACCCTTAAGGCTCATTTACAAAAAACGACAAAAAACCACCATATCTTATTTTATAAAAAAAATGTTTATATCCTGTGTTGAAAAATCTCTCCCAACCCCATCCCACACTTTTCTATCATGGACATTGCGGTTCTAAAGCTTTGATATATTATAACTGCAGTTCCATCCTTCCACGGCTCTCCCTCCCTTACATGTAACGTGATAAACATACGTGGCTACCCACAAGCACCCAGCTATAGTAAACATTACATTGGTGTAACTGCACAGAACAATTCTGTAAGTTGATGCAAAAATTAGCCACAATGTACAATCAGCGTGTTGGGAGGCAATCAAAAATCTCTAAGAGTCCAACTTATAGAGGTGAAACAGATTACTATAGACAGGCTCCTAGGGGCATATTTATAAGGATCGCTATTTTCGCCACTCGCTATCGCAGGACATCGCAATGACAAATAGCGTTATTTCGCCTTATTTATAAAAACCGCTCATTTTCGCTTTCGCCTTTGCGGAAAAGTATCACTGCGGCGATGTGTGGCGATAGTTTTCGCTTTATTGGTTGCGTTAAGTGTGGTATCACTTAAAGAAAGATGCTCTCTAGTGTCATTTCAAAGCTATTTTTGCTTTTTTTTATTTAAAGCCATTTATAAATAGGTGAAATTCGCCTTTTTGCCCTTTTTTTTATGTTCCCACATTACTGCTACTGGTTGTGATAATTAGCTGCAGTTTGCCTGAAAAGCAATACTAAAAAATGTTATTAATAAACAGAGAAAAATCGCCTTTTGAGTTTTACACTATTTAAATACAGTGGTAAAGGCTGGTGGGGGAAAAAGCAAAAATAATGCCCCTTTATAAATATGTCCCTCAGACCCCATTTGACTTTATTGGTAAATAAAGAAAATCGGAACCTATAAAAAGATCTTTTAAAAAGCGAAAAATTAACCTAAAAAAGTGAAATCTCAGATCATATTACAGTAAATGCTGGAAAATAGTCTAAACCCCCCCTGAGTACTTATTAGTATTGAGAAACACTCCACAATGTACTGACACCTCCATGGACCCATTGGCAGGATAAAATAAATGGCCACTTATGCGTTTTCGCCACCTCAGACTTGGCGAATTGGAATGGCTGAACTAACGTAAAAATACACTTTCCGACATTAAAATATGCTTGAGCGGGTACCGATCGTGTATGGCGAACAAAAGCAAAAAGTAGCGCTAATGACCTTTTGCCACTAGCTGTCACTGCTTTATAAATAGCGAAAAGACTGCGTTAAAGAAGGCGAAAAGTTTAAAGAACCTTTATAAATATGCCCCCTAGTTTTTAATGTACTGTAATGGATCCTGGCCATGCAGGACAACCATAAGCAGCAGAAGAGAGAGGTAAGGTTCATTTGATTACACAGTGTACTCAACAGTGGGATAGATTTCAGTTAGGGGTGTGGACATGCCCTTTCAGGTGGAAAGAGGATGAGGCGTGGCTATCTTTTCAGTAGTGCACTGATTGCTACAGCCAATGAAAGCCCATTTAGGAATCCCCACCTAAGCTAAGTATGTTATTTGAAATATTTCTCTAATGGCTATCAGCTCCTTATTACTAAAGTACAGGGTGATATCAATTGATGGAAATCCTAAAATTACAATGAGCAAGCAGTTAGAGTCCTACATTATTATTTGTACCAAGAGATGAATGATACAATCTGGAATGAGAATGGCTGACCACATACTATGGATGTAAAACCTATCAGTGAAAGCTAACATAAAATAGACTGTAGATACTTTGTCAATATGACCTTGATACATGTGGCAGCATTCAATAAACTCTGTAAGGCTTAAATAAACAAATAAAGTTAAATCAAATAATAGAAAATGATAAAATAAATAAAAATACTTGAGAACTTGGATTTCAGGTGAATATTTTAATAAAAGACCCTCTTTTGACTCCAGACCGTTAACCTCGTTTATGGACATAATATGAACTTTGATTAGATGGACGAAAACATCGCTGACCTTGTAATTTAATGAAATCTACTTTTCAGATTAATGCTAAAGCAATATAATGATGCTGTACCAGACAAGAGTAAACTGATAGTCATAAAAATAATAGTAATGAAAAAAGTTCACTATTTGACATTTCTCTTGTATTTAAGGTGATTCGAATGCCTATTAAACCAAATAAAAAGTAAATAATTAAGAATAGCAATATTTTAGTTTGTATTAGGGACATTTATAAGAAAACACCTGTGGAAAATATTTATTTTGAATTATAAAATTTCTGAATTTATGAATTCAAAATTATATCAAATTGTTATCTATACTTAATATCAATTTGTAATTAGAATATTAAAGGGCCTGCCAGCCATATTGAAATTTGCTTCCTCAAAGATGACTCTGGAAGCTCCTTTTTACCACCTCTGCTTCTGGTTGCAACTATCAGTCTAAGCAGCCATGGTTATGTCACAGCCAATAACTGACAGCCGCCAACGAGAAAACATCTCACTGCTGCGTGTGTGCTAAACCAGCTTTCAACAGTGCACCCAGGTGGCGAGGGTCCAGATCTTGTAAATATTTCCAGAGGCATTTTTGGAGAGGTAAGTATAAGGCAAATGGAGTTTGGGGGTGTTAAATCTATAGTTAATTTTGTTGCTGGACATGCCCTTTAAAATCCAACTTCTTAACTTAAACTAGAGATGAGACTGGATTTTAGAACCCCCTGGATTTCCCATAGGACAGGAGAGGTTAGAACTGAAAAGGACAAGGGTTAAATTTCAATTATTTGGAATGATACGTTTATAATGGGGATTGAAGGGAATTAGTCACTTTTATCATTTGACCTTACGGAATTCAATCCTGTTTTTAAATGTTCAAAAAAATATTACTGACCTTAAGGGATGCGGTTCGCGGATCCGAACCCGGATCCGCCGCGGATTTATCCCATTCGCGAACGGAGGATTTTTCCGGATTTTCCCGCTTCGAACTTCCGATTCGTGGATTTTTGTATTTTGCAAAATTTGAAATACGAAAAATACGAAAATACGAAAAATCTCGTTATTTCAAGGGTATTTTTAATTTTAACGGGTCGCTCGCGCATTTTCGAATTTTCGAATTTTTTTTGAAAATTCGCGGATCCTTGAGCGGACCGGATTTTGCGAAGTTCGGAAATCTCTACTGACCTTAAGGATTCTCCCAAATGCTGAGATTGTTATGCCTGCTAACATTCCCACTGTCCCCAAAGCTCACATCTCTCCTGATCTCTGCCTCCTCTGTAAGCTCAATGCAGCTGCAGAAGAGCGGCACTGGTATGCGTCTTCGGTCATTGGCCACAGCGCCACTAAGGAAGCTATCACCAGGGAAGAGCACATTGAATCACTTTTTCAACTGATTTGAGTGAAACAAATAAAGGCCTTTGTGTACATAGCCTGAGAACAAGGCAATTTGCAAAACGAGAGAAAACAAATCTCTTGTATTTTTAAAACAATCTTTATTGTACATCCTCTTAGTTTCAGAGATAAAATACATTATTTAACAAAAATGCCCAAGTCTTTTCTTTAGCAGAACTGAACATAAGACATACTGCACTAGAATATCATTTAAACTTTAGGAATATAATGGTTTAGAAAACATTTGTTCTGACATTTTAATTACCTTTAAATACGTTTTAGTTTAGAAAATTTTTTTGTAAAGTAATTATATCTTTTTAAACCTTTTTAATTGAATAGAATGTTCTGCTGTATTGGCAGATGACTTTTATTTAAATGGAACATCCCAACAATTATTTTTAGAAGGTGAATTCTCATAAGAGTTTATAGATCCTAATCCTTGCCTTTAAAGGGTATGTTACACCCCAAACAACTTTTAAATCTCTCCTAATTGGCCCCTAAAAACCTTGGCTTTGCTAGGTTCTTACTGCACGAATGTTCTCCTAAATCTACTTACCAGCCCTCGTTCCCTTCTTAGCTCTCTGCACAGAAGCTGCAAAAGGAAGCAGACACCAGTGGCGCCTATGATTGGCTGAGACGCGATGTGTCAGCCAATCACAGGCATAAATCAGTTAGTGCGACATTAAACCCCTTAATGCATCTGGCAGATCGGGTAGAAACAAAATGCTGTTTGTTTCTAGCCCAATCTGTTGGTTTTTACATTCCATTAGGATATTATTTCTCCTGGTGTTTGCTAAGTTCCATATCCTGTAAACGAATTATTTTTTCTTTTTACATTTTAGTTTTTATTAAAAAACTATTGTATATACCCTTGCCCTTAGATAAGTCATTTACTGCCAATACATTTTAACATCTCGCAAAACAGGGAAAGGTTTTCTAGGAATTCTTAAACGGAGGAGATTAACTGCCGTTAAAATGAGTTTCAGCAAAACAAAGGGTTAAAACAACAAAACTAAGATAACTAGAAAGGGAAGTTTAGTATAAACTTTGAATTTGGCTTTGAAGGGCTGCATTTTGGAAGGGAATATGTGTGTTAGCTGCAGATTTTAAAACTCATAATGGGAATGATGAGTTTTGTAGTGAACGCTTGTTTGGGACAAAAAAACTTTTGTGTGTCACCAGCCCAAAGTGGTGCTAATTTGATCCAATCAATCAGAAAGCTAACACTGATTGGTTAGGGCAAATTAGCACCATTTTCAATGATAAGAACTTTTATTGAATCTCTCTGTATCTTTTGATGATTGGTCAAAAATTTTTTTTTACTTTAGTTACCTTTAAGTATGGTGCCACAGTAATGGATAAGTAGATCAGTAGGAGGTGTACCTGTGTCGGGTTGGGGGTTTAAAAAAACAAACTTTTTGATGATTGGTCAAAAAAAATTTTTTTTACTTTAGTTACCTTTAGGTATGGCTGACAGTAATAAGATAAGTAGATCAGTAGGTGTGTGGACTTGTGTCCGGTTGGGGGTTTAAAAAAACAAACTTTTTTGATGATTGGTCAAAATTGTTTTTTTGACTTTAGTTACCCTTTAGGTATGGTGCAACAGTAATGGAGGGGTAGGTCAGTATGTGTATGTAACTGTGCCACAGGGGGTTAAAAAACAACCTTTTTTATTATAATCAAAATAAAAAAAAATTGACTTTAGTTACCCTTTAAGTATGGCTGCCACAGTAATGGATAAGTAGTCAGTAGGTGTGTGTACCTGGGTCTGGTGAGGGGTATGTCTTTTTTGTGTTTACAACCATAAAACTATATTTTTGAGGATAAATCTAAATTATTTTTTTTACTTTAGTTACCCTTTAAGTATGGCTACCACCATAATGAATTAGTGTTAGTAGGTGTGTGTACCTGGGTCTGGTTGAGGGTCTATGTCTTTTGTGTTTACAAACATAAAACTATTTTTATTGAGGATAATCTAAATTTGTTTTTTTGAGTTTAGTTCCCCTTTAAATATGGCTGCCACTGTAATGGATAAGTAGATCAGTAGGTGTGTGTACCTGGGTCTGGTTGAGGGGGTATGTCTTTTTGGTTTATAACCATAAAACTATCTTTTATTGAGGATAAATCTAAATTTTTTTTTACTTTAGTTAGCCTTAAATATGGTAATGGAAAGTAGGTCGGTAGGTGGGTGTACCTGGGTCTATGTGGGGGTTTGGGGTATCACCATTTGTATTTATGACCATGAAAAAAAAAATGTTTTGAAATATCACATTTGAGGATTGTTACCATTATAGTCTATGGGAAAAAATGGCCGGAAATTCGCAGATAACGCTGTAATGCGGATCCTTAGCTAGAAGATAGCACACTTCTCCTAATGCCCCGACATATGTACGAATTTCATGTCTCTAGCTCAAAACTATGGAGATACGGTCCAAAAGCGGAAGAATAAAACGGAAGAAGAAAAAGATGAAGAAGAAAGAATAGAAAGAAACAGTAATTTGGCTTTTTCAAGCCAAATTAATAATTGGACTCCTTCTCAGGATTGATAGATGGAAAACAATATACTCATTGAACTGGCTGCTAGTGCTCAAAGAAACCCTTACTAAAAAGCGATTTGTTTATTTAGAACTAAGTAGAAGGAAAGTGACTTTGCCATTAAAGAGGGTGTATGCTTCTACTCCTCAGGCCTACAAGGATTGAAGAAATGTGAGTTTCTTACCTCTGTAGACACTGAATGGATTATGGAGTCTCATGTCTTTAATCCCTCTAGTGTTCTGCAAGACCCTTTAGCACTGAGGGGATTAAGGACACATTTTTGAAGAGTAGAGAGCATAACAGATTATTAGACGTCAAGGATAAAACACAAGAGCAAACTACTATTCTAAGGAAATTTATTCACAGCCCATGATAAAAAATTAGGTTCAGGGATACTTACTGAAGGATGTAAGACACACCCTATGTTCATAAAAATGGCAAAATATATCATAAATGGTCGTTCAGGTCTAAGCAGGATCTAGGGTTTTTATTCTACAGCATTGAAACTACAGAATATATAAAGGCAAAAATAAAGGCTGGATCACCATCAAATCTTCAGGTAAATCACTTAAAGGATAACTATACTCTAAAAATGGAAGATAGCTGGAGCAAGGAGGTAGGATTGATTATCTCCCCATATCATTTTGTTGTGGAGCTACAACATGTACAGTTTTTATTGGCCAGGTTAGTCCTGGACTATTCCTGTATTAAGCAGTGCTGAAGCCAGAAGGATAACTGGCAGAACCATTTTTTGGGGCTAGTGCTCCTCACAGAACAATATGGGAGGTAGGAATTACAACAAGAAAAAGATAATCAATGCACATTCCTGGGCCCCATACAATATCATATTATTTGTACACTGGCATACATTATTAACAAAGGGTTTTTAGTTACTTACTGTGATCACATGAATGAAAAGCCTCCAAGCACGTCAAGGTAACCCCAGTGTGGAAGTTCCTAACTTCTAACCTTTTTTACTTCAATACCAAACTTTGCATTTCTCATAGTTGTGCACTGGATCAATATAGCGACTCTCACTTCCCCCCACCCTTTGGCTTTTTAAAATGAGGTAAGAGGCTGTCCATCCAGTGCTTTATATTAAGGCAGAGTGAGAAAGCCTGCTATATTGATCCAGTGTGCAGTGTTTATAATGTATGCCAGTGTGTCGTTAATGTATTGCATAGGGCCCAGGAATGTGCATGATTATCTTTTCTTTGTTTGCCAGATCAGTAGCAATTCAGCAAAATTCATTGTAATTAGCTTAAGAGGCATCCACAGTCCCTTTTATTGGAGGTAGGAATTACCAGTCTTATATTTGTCCAAAGTACCTTTTATTTTAACTGTTTAAAAAAGAAAAAAAAAAACTTTATATACTATGGTTCTCCTTTAAAGGGCATGTCTACCCCAAAACTAAAATTTAACCCTTACTGGCCAATCAAGTAGTTTAAAACAATCCTTACCCTACATTCCTGCCTCAAAATAGTTCCCCTGCTTTGCCCCACCAAAGTCCAGGAAACTGCTGTGTGGAGCAGTGCAGTGTGTGACTCATGCTGTGCTTGAGACTTCCTCAACCTCATCAAGTTTGAGGCAGCTCAGTGCAGCCCTCCCTGCCTCTCAGCCAATCACGGACGTGGCTGCCGGTCCGCCCCCTGCTTTCAATCCATGCAAGCAGAGCTGCGACACTGCAGCGGAGGAGGGAGGGCAGGTAAGTAGAATCAGGGGACTTTCTAACAATTCTATTAATGCGGTTGGGGCTGGGGGAGCATGCCCTACCACACAACAAAAGTTAAATTTCGGGGGTGGACATGCCCTTTAATATTAAATGAATGTAATATGATACCCTTATGCATGGTTAGCAGTAAGTATTGACAAATTGTCTAAGTGCATTCATATTAGATTATGGGTTTAAAACAGATAGTGGGGCGATCCATAAGCTAACACAAAGTGAGTGGCCCTACTGTGTACGCTGCAATCCATTTAGAAGCGAATGCGATGACCAATGCGAAACGCATCTGCTCCGATAACAGAATATTGTCAGAAACGCAGTGCAAACACATGGTAACTGCATGACGTTGCAACATTGCGTTTGCATGTTTAATGCCATTGCCATGTTGTGTTAGTGTGGCCGCAGCCTTATGGTGGCTGTACAATCCAATCGTACAATCCGTGAGTGTATGATCGATTTCTGGTCAACCAAAAAATTTTAACTGGCCCCATGTGGTAAATTATTGGAAGATCGTTAAAGATTTGTTAATGATTGCCATATACATTCAGATGATCGTAGGAATCAGGATATCCGATACCTAGATCTAAGCATCTGTGGCCCCCATTTCTATTTCTTTGCACCTATGGCCACTTTACCCATTACTGTCTCCCCTTGTTGATGATTCCCCTTCGCCCCATTCATGGATTTTAGTCAGTTTAACTGATTTTGTTCTTTTTCCAGCCGTCCATTGCCGTTGAATGATCCTTTTCTAACACAAAATTGGAAGCATTTGCCTTTTGTTTTCTGCTCACTACTGCTGCCCTTGTCCCTATCCATAGCCTGAAGGTAATCCTTTCAGTTTTATTATGTCCTCCACTGGTTACATTTGACAGTTTCCTCCTTCTATAATTTCAATGTCTTGTCTATTATACTAATAATAATACAACTGGGTCAAGAACTCCATGGCCAGCAGGCGTGAGAGGGCACACAACATACCGTGGAATGGAAACCTTGCAAATGGAAAAGCAGTAGCCACAACTCCACAGGGAACATGATTGTTTTGACAATGTGTTGTTCTTATTATTAAATGATGTCCTATCATCCTATATACGTATATATAAATCTATATTGAACATAATGGTTTAACCCTCTCTATGAAAGACTGTCAGTTGGACATTCAATGGATATGAAATGACCGTGTTGCAATAATTTAGTAAACTTATCCTGAAAGTCTTGACATTTTGAGGTTCAGGTTTGTTCTAGGATGTTTAGTTAGAAAAAAAAATGTCGGTCGGCGGGCTATACAAAGAGCTGCCAATTTATTTTCCTGCAAAGCAACAATTGTCCATTACAAAGCTCCTAGCCAGCAGCTGTTTGTCTGTCAGCAGCTGATATGACTTTGGAAATGTAAAGGACAAATATGTGTCAGCCAATGACAAACAGTATTCTCACAGACATTACACACTTGGATATTAAAACTGCCACACATTGACAGACAAAATTCACATTCCAATTGACAGTTTGCGCTAGTCTCACTGTATGCACTCTACATTGCACACTCAATTCACTGTAAGATACCATATTATATCATTATATATTTGTGCTCACGTTTTCACTGTATTTTGCCCGTGCTACTCTTATTCCATATGAATGTCAGTGTCAACTGCTCCTCAAAATTCCTTAGTCTGACCAGGGATGTCCAACCTTAACCAAGGAATGTTATGCACTGATGTCACTGAATGTCTTGAGTTCAAACCACCCTTGGATACACCTGCAAGGAGTTATATGATCTCCTGTGCTTGCTTGGATTTCCTCCGGGCACCGGTCTACCCACAATCATAAAGACATACTTTATGCAGGGTTGGACACCCATGTCCCATATTTACAAAAGGAAATTATATTACACAAAACCACACGCCCCCTACAGATGGCAATGCTCAGAGGGATCATTAAAAGGTGTTAGTGGCCTTAAAACACGGGGCAGCAGAATTTTTTTTATCTCATTGATTCACCATTTTTCAAGCTTCACAGGGAGACAAGTTATTTGTTGATCCAACACTAAAGTACAAAATGGAAAATACATTTTTAATGCTTTGCTTTTTTATGTTCTAATTATCTGTACACACGGCTCTGAATGGTTTAATGTAGTTGTCAGTTTGGGTATAACAATAGGATTGTTCCTGTGAGGCCGAGGTTGATTTGTTTTTGGTTGTTTTCCCTGTCTTTGTCATTGCGCTAAATCTCTAAATAGTTTGTCTTTCTTTTACCAAGGTAAAACAAAGTATATCTGCCTGGGGTTTTCTCCATAGAGACCTATTCACTGAAAGAGGGCAAGGGGTCCCCTAGGCAGATGAATAGGATCTGCCAGTCATATATATTACTCATCTGTCAGTACAATTTCAATTGTTCAGTGCTGGCAGTAGCCTGAGATAAGCATTTAAAGGAGAATGGATGCTGATATAGACATAGGCTAGAAATGGTGCACTGCATGCATAATACGTTCTGTTCAGCCTAGATATTAGGCAGCCTTTTATGTGAAATCCATGACATGGGTGATTGCTGTTAAAGGGGTCTACCCCCTACACATACGAAAGGCTAAGACCGACAACACATCCCTTGCACCTGGGTTCCTGAACAGATATATCCTGCACCATTTGCACCAGTCCATCTTTTGAAGGTTGAGCAGCTGACTGACAGCAGCTTCCAACGGACCAGGAAAAGAAGAAAGAGGGCCAGCAGACTGGTTGAGTTTTTGTGAGAGAACACAAAGACCAAGGAAATAATCTTAAGGTTTGGGAAGGTCTGACTGTATGTGTAACCATGTAACTCTGGCCATAGACTTGCTCAGTGGATCTTGACTGCTGTGATTTCTAGCTGGAATTTAGAATCTTTCATACAGTTTTATACTTATTTTTAGCTTATTAAAGGGTAATGTACTGTATCATGCAACATTGACTGAAAACATTTAATAAGAACTGCTACTTTATTCCCCAAAATGTCTGTAGAAGGGCAAGGATGAAATCAAGACAAACATTCTAGGAGTGCAAAATTCCTTTAATTTTTTTTTTTTTAAGTAATGATTAATGTGAAGTTGGCAATAAAATATTTAATGGTTTGCATTAATCAATCTGTGTTTGCATGTGTGATTCAACAAGCACCATTTGCAATTATTGAGCAAGCTGCCTGGTCAAGTGTTTACATTTACCAGACATCTTTTCCGTACGATTTGTATGATTCACTGTGTTTTTTTATTTATATATATTTGTCTTGTCTATTTTTGTGGCAATGTTATCAGCCTGATGACCCTGGGAACTATTCATCATTGTTTTATTACTGCCAGTAATAGCAATTCTGGCTTCCTTGCGGAGCTTGCAGAGACGCCCAATTTATATATTTTTTTTAGCAAAAACAGCTGTAATGGCTTTTGAATGCAAAATTTAAATTTGATTACCCGTCACTCATCATTGAACAGAGAAAAACCAATTAGACTTTACAGAAAGTACTTCCAGCTCTGTAATGGGACCATGTTTAAAGGATATATATTTTTTTAATAATTTCCTCTACTTATCTGGCAATTATTCCTAATGTCCCTTCAGCTTAGAAGGAAACAAACAGATCTAAAGTCGAACAAGTATCTCGGTTTAAGCGCCTTACACTTTTTTATGCTAAATAAGTCACATACTAATGCAACATTTTGAATCCTCATTTGGTTATCTCCAACTGGTTTGTAATCAGGCACATAGATGCAATAAGATTATGAAATAAGTGTTCAATGAATTACTGCAGCCTCCAAATATATATATATTTTTTTTTGATAATTTAAATTTTTTTGAGGCTTAACAAGTAATGCATGACAAATTAGTTTCCAATAAATGTCCTTCCTCAGGGGGCATTTCATTACCACTGAGTTATTAAAATTTATAAAAAAAAAAAAGTAAAGATTAAATATTTTTATTGACTGAGACTAAAATGCCTATTTTATTATACCAATGCTACTTTACATAAGAATCAAGATGGTTGTTTTGAAACTTGCAAGTCCGTTGTATCAAGCAGAGCTATTTTATGCAACCCACTCAGTTTACTTAATCTTCTGTAACCAATGCTTTGATATTTAAAGTAAAAAAAAAAAAAATCAACTTACAAATTAAGTTGAAAACAACAAATGAAAATGGTGGATTAATACAACACTTAGGGGCTCATTTTCGCCCATTTTAACGCTATTTTTCAATGATCACACACTGGCCAATCATATTCTAATCAAAAATTCTAAGCTACCGATAAGGATCTTAGACCCCTCTATCACAGTTTGATCAAGCAGAGGGGCACTGAGAATGTTAATTCAGCTCCTAACGAAATTCCTCTAAACAAAATGGGTCACTCCTACCCATAGAATTTTAGGCAAGATTTCTATCTTGTTCCTATTAAAATGGAGTGGTATTATATTTTCATAGAACCAAATCCAAGATGGCGTGGTGACGGATAAGCATTATTTGACTTTTGTAGAACAGTTTATGTAGCAAAGCAGAAATGAAAGTAGAATAGCAAACTGTATTTTGTTGTTTCATTTTTATCAGTTATGGCATCAATCTAGTGCAGGATTTACCGTTCTGCTTCCTTTTTCCTATTTTTCCCCATTTACTATAAAGCTGCAACAACAGCACCCTCTCCCATCATAAAAAATAACGTTGCTGTTGCTCTTCTGATGAATGCCCGCCTGAGGCTGCAGCATGGAAGCGTCCATTGTTTATTTTAAATAAATATCGGCTCTGTGTTTTAAAAACTTAAAAAATACAAGATGGTTTCCAGTTTCCAAAGATTATACTTTGTTTAGTGGATTGTGCTGATTTTAAATGGTATTAGGGTACTTATATTTTTTTTTGCCGTATAGTCCAATGTACTCGCTCTGACCTGAGGAGAGGGTTGATCCTCGAAAGCTTGACTACTAAAATAAACTGTTAGTGCCATTTAAAGTATCACAGCAGTTACTTTTACTAAGTTTTCTGGAAGCTAATACTGTATATTCCAGTTATTTCTTAAAATAAAGTTCAGAAAGATTTGCGATCCCGCCGTGAAAAAGCTGTATAACACCACCCAGAGGAGTTCTTCATTGGTTTGTCCCGGGGAAGTGTTGCTACTTTGACATGTAAGATCCAAACAAAACTTCTATCTTAGTTATCGTGATATTTGTTTCAGGTTGTGTATGGAAGTTTATAAAAATCGGTGTTGCCAATGAGGTTTAGAGACTTTATTAGTCTTTGTCGGGACATGGCTTATACCAGGCATTACTTTGAAGTACCCTATTTATGTAGCAGCCAGGGAACTAGAAGTCTGCCTTAGATTTCTATATAATAATTGTTTTTTTAAAGGGTTCGCATTATGCATTATTTTTACCCATTTTAGATTCCTGTATCTTAAAGAGACTTTGGTCTGAAGCACATTTTTTTTCTGCATTATCGCTCAGAATCTGCTGAATAAAACGATGAATTACTAACCTTTCTAAAGGATTATATAAAATTTGTAGGTAGGCACACTCGATATGGTATTCAAACCAAATAACATTTGGCATTTGTTATTTTCAGCACCTTAATAAATGAGCATTGTTGAATACCGTATCGAGTGGCTACCTACAAATTTATATGACTTGAGTTATACTTACCTGCAGTGGCACAGGTTAGGAAGCGCACCTCTGATCTACCTATCGGGGCCATCACATGAATTTGGAATTGGATGTAATTTGCCCCTTTCTAAAGGATTCCTAACCAGTGTGATATACCCATGTGATTCTTGCAGTTACTTTACTTTTATTTCACATAATCATTCCTCTCCTCAAGATACAGTGTAGGTAATTGGACAGGGTATCACTCTCTATGAGTCACATTGAGCATGCCTGCCCCCTGAGAGTTTTACACAAGTGTAACATTGAGTAGATTACTTACCCCAGTGAATATGATAATTGATGATGGGCAGTGTTTTCTTTAATAACCAGTTAAGTTGTGGATTTCACAAATCAAGTTGTCCGGTTGCATCATGTCTTAATTAAATATTAATTTAATATGTTGGTATTGCTAAATTTCTTTTCTATGCTTGAAATTATTTTTCCCCTGGCAGTGAATGGGGACATGTCTTTGATGGCATGTATGTTGGACTGATTGCTTCTTCTTTTTTATTCTAACATCCCAAATAAAGAATCAGATATTTATTTTTAATCAAGTAGATCACTGCCCCAAAAACCATTGAAAGCTATTTCTAGGGAGCTACATAACAATTTCTCTTTTGTTTATGGTCAGTAGAATAAGTATACATAGCTTCTATGCGCTTAAAACCCATACTTAATATACCGTATATATCGAGATAAAACCGACCCGAGTATAACCGAGGTACCCCAATTTCACCTAAAAAATCTAATAAAAGTTGTTGACCGCCGTATAAACCGAGGGTTAGAAAACTTGGCATTCAAGATGTTTGGAAACTACAACTCCCAGCTAATAAAGCATGCTGGGAGTTGTAGTTTCCAAACATCTTGAATGCCAACCTCACTTGGCATTCAAGATGTTTGGAAACGACAACTCCCAGCATGCGTTATTAGCTGGGAGTTGTAGTTTCCAAAACATCTTGAAAAGCCACCCACTTGGCAATTAAAGATGTTGGAAAACTACAACTCCAGCTAAAAAACATGCGGAGTGTAGGTTTCCAAAACATCTTGAATGCCACCTCACCCTCCACCCAGTCAGTTTGTACCTGTGGGTTCTTCATCAAGGATCTGTGGGCTCTCCTAAATCCAAGGGCTTCCTGGGACTGTGTGCTGGTCTAGCAGCGTCCTCTCCTTCTGGCAGCAGCGGCCTC
>JAACNH010004480.1:0-23974 GCA_019447015.1 Hymenochirus boettgeri | reverse complement strand
AAAAGTTCTTATCGTTTAAAATGGTGCTAATTTTGCCCCAACCAATCAGATGTTAGCTTTCAAATGTTAAATAAGATCTGATTGGTTGGGGCGATCTCGCAACGTCATACTGGACGTAATTGCGTATTGCATTGCAAGATCACAGAAAGGTAAGAAGCTCTACTTTGCGTTATTGAATGCCCCTGCATAATTTAGTTAGAATACCTCTGATTTAAATTTATGGACCTTATTGATTTATATATACATTTAGGGCACGGCCACACTGCATCGCACTGGAAGCGCTCATACAATTGCACACAATTGTGTATGCGATTCTGGTGAGATTTACATGTGATTTCTGTGCATTTGCACTTGCAATTTCTCCTTTTGAGATAGGAAATCTTATGCGATTGCATATCGCAAACAGATTTACAATCACATTGCCACGATTTCAATGTTAGAATTAAATTGCATGCGCAGTTGCATGGAAATCGCTCTTGTGGGGCCTAGCCCTTACTGTTAATTTCTTGAGCACTAAAGACACATTGTTAGATATTTAAGTGCTTGGAAATCATTAAGAAGGCCAGTCGGATGACAAGCAAAATGTCTTCAATCCACTAGATGTAACTCATACTACAGATATACCATGACCTGGAAGAATTAGAACCATCACAAG
Organism: Hymenochirus boettgeri; assembly: GCA_019447015.1. Taxonomy (NCBI): domain Eukaryota; kingdom Metazoa; phylum Chordata; class Amphibia; order Anura; family Pipidae; genus Hymenochirus; species Hymenochirus boettgeri. The sequence goes on along the minus strand of JAACNH010004480.1, from coordinate 23,319 downwards.
CTGCTTGGAAAACAGTTTTCTGCAGCTACGTTCCTTGGTATTGATAATACTGGCCTGGCAGCAAAATTATTTGAATGGACCATAGAGGCTGTGTGCACTTTTTCACGCACAATGCCGCCCAGCACAGTGTAGCCGCAGCCTAAAATATGGTATACTTGATGTATTCTCTTCCATAAGGTATATGTGTTGTGATTATGTGCAAACGTTATTTTAGCTAGTGCCTAAAATATTTTTTTTGGAACAGGAAGCGAGCCTACTTATTCAACAAGTAAATAAAACTTTTCATTTTAAAACTGGTTTCTTTCTAGGACCAATGACATTGCAAAAGCTCTTGTTGTTTATATTATCATTATTCTGTGATGTGATTGGATGAAACAGTGCTGGATGTTTGACGCTGAATCTCCTGAATAAAGTGGTATTCCAAAGTAACAATACTGCACAATTTATTATCATTATTTTACAATGCATATGAACATCTATTATCAGTATTTTACAGTACAAATATGAATCGACTATTATCATTATTTTAGGATGTAAAGATATACTATGATATGGGAAATTTTTTATAAGGGTGGACATGCCCTTTAACAGCCAGTATCATTAGATAACATCCGTATTGTTTAATAATGACTAGCGCTTTCTAATGTAGTTCAATCATTTGTAATGTATAATATGATCATAAACTACATTAAGGATTGCTAAAGTATATTAAGGTAAATTACAGAGGTTAGAAAGGTGCAATATCACAGAAGAATCTGCTGTATTTTCCAGATGTTTGGAAAATACAGCATATTTGGATTTTGGAATTTTAAAACAAAATTTGAAAATGGACTCATAAAAGTCAATGGGAGATAAAAATCCAAAAGTTCAAAATAAATTTAAGGTATAAATACATTACCGTATGTTAGTGTAAATTGTTCAAGGATCTGGGAAATGGTCTGTGTAACACATAAATATAACCAAAACTAATAAAAAAACTGTCTTAACGATCAAGCTATTTTCAAGGTTCCGCATTGAATATTTGATGGGTTTTTACTGCCTGTCACAAAGTCCTAAAGATCTTTAAAATATGACGGACAGAATCTTAAAATGACACGGGTAAATTTTCAGTCAGATCTAAGCATTCCCGAGGCAAAGTTGAAGGTTTGCCTACCTTGGGAATGCTTGTTTCTGTGCCATACACTTTAACGGAATTGTCCCTTTTTTCGTTTGTTAACCCAACTTTAAGATAGTTAACAGATTGTGATATAATAGAGAGGATTTTTTTTATATTAAAAAAGGCAGCATGCAAAACGTTTCAGTTTTTTATGTGAGGGGTTTAGAACAGCCAGTCAGGTTGGTGCCAGATAGGTCTCTGCTGCATAAAAGGGGCAAGTAATCGCTGTATCAAGGGGATGGTTAAGTTTAGGCCACTCTACAAGGGAGTAGTATTGTAGACCATACGATACCATATGTTTGATATGCGATCGGTGCGATTTTGCGTAATCGGAGCGATTCACAAAAAAATGCTGATCGTAAGCAGTAGAGATGGAATGGAACTCAAACTCAAACCCAAGTTCAATCGAACTTAACAAGTCTTAACAAGACTTGGATTCTCGAACTATCCCGGACCTGGATTTCTTGGACTTTCCGGACTCGCGGCTGTATTTTCGATAATCATCACAAATTCGATAATTACTGGATTTACGGTCTGTTCACTAACCCTAGAATGTATTGTAATAGCCTTCGGTTTTCGGTAACCCTCGAAAGTATCGTTCTTTTTCGGTAACCCTCAATTGTATGGATCATTTACACTAGCCCCAGAATGGATTGTTCGCTAACCTTCGAAAGTATTGTTCGTTTTCGGTAATCCTCAAAAGTATGGTTTGATTTCGGTAACCCTCAATTGTATGGATCATTTACACTAGCCCCAGAATGTATCGTTTGTTAACCCTCGAAAGTATTGTTCGTTTTCGGTAATCCTCAAAAGCATTGTTTGATTTTCGGTAACCTTCGAATTTATGGTTCTATTTTCGCTAACCCTCAAATTAGTTGTAACCCTCGAATGTAGCCATTTCCTAGGTGCCACAGCCTTTTACAGTAAGTTACCATTGTTATTTTAGATGTAAATCATCCAGACTTTTCGATCTATCACTACCCCATTGAATTTAATGGGTCCGAATTCGAACTTTCGAACTTTTACTGAAGTTCGAAAGTTTGAAAACAGACCGAAATTTATGAAATTCGGCCCAATGATATTGACATGCAAGTCTCACATGCTAATGTCTCAGCGAGGCTGAAGCCACACTGTATCACATGGCAATGTGCATGAAAAGCTTGCTTGCATTGGTGCACAAAGAGTGTCTTCATGACAGTAGAGAGTCTGCGTGACTGAGAGTGTCTGTGTGACTGAGCGTGTCTGCATGACTGAGCAAATCTGCACGACTGAGCGTGTCTGCATGACTGAGCATGTCTGCATGACTGAGCAAGTCTGCGCGACTGAGGGTGTCTGCGTGACTAAGGGTGTCTGTTTGAGTAAGCGTGTCTTTGTGACTGAGAGTGTATGTGTGAGTACGCACCCTGTTCAAAGGTTCACGAATTTGAGTTCCAGGGTTCACAAAATCGTTATTTACTGGATTTTGGATCTCGATTTCAGTTCACTGTTCCCACTGTGTAATGGTGGACATAGACCAAAAAATATTGTACGATTGTAGGGCGACCGTCCATACTGACAACCCTGGCAATGACAACACTGGAACGATTGCATTTCCAATCCTTTAGCTTGAGAATCGCAGCACAGTGCATGTCAATGTGGGTGACCACATTGCATGTGCTGTGCTGCAGTCCGTTTTTAGATACATGCAATCGGCATTTTTTGTGAATCGCATTTGCTGCGATTGTGCAAAATTGTGCCGATCGCAGCGCAAATGGACGAAAAGGAAATGTAAAGCTCTATAAGAGCTGACAGACATGGACAAGGGGATGGCCTGACAGTTATTTGAATTCAGCAAGTTTTGATTGGTCAGTGTAGTAAATAGTTCTGATTGGTCAGTGTAGTAAATAGTTCTGATTGGTCAGCAACCCTTGGTAACAACTAGATTGACTAGGCATTTTTTAGAAAGCTGTCCGTGAAAACGAGCGGAAAAACCCCAGATATGAATATTAGTTCAGGGATAGAGATCTGTCGTTGTTTACCTGGGATGCCCTTAAGCTGCTTGGTGATGAAGAGGAGAAGGACCAGAAGGAGAAGAGAGAACAGTAATACGGCTCTTTAAGGACTGGTGTCTGTCAGGTTATAAGAAGGAAGGAGTGCTGGGGGCCTAGCTGGTCATGTCTCCCCCTGACAGGCTGTGAGGGCAGTGCCTATTTGCTCTGGATGGATGGAGCTGGAACTCTTATCCCTGCTTCCCCTGCCATGTCTGCTATTATAGTGGGACCGTCAGTTTAGGGGCTGCCATACTGATCATACTGCTCAGGCACCTCAAACTGCCTACACACGGCCTCTTACCCAGCAGCCACAGCAGTGACTGATAGCCATGGTGATAGTTAAGTATATCCAATTCAATGGTTTCATTTAGAGAGGTGATTCATTCACTCTCTGGTACATTACATAATATGGAGCCTCATGTAAAGTCCATATAGTTAATTTAGTTCATGTTACTGAGCCTGCAGCTGTTCCTGTTAATACATTGGATACTATGGCAGCCGCAAGGCCTGATGTCAATGGCAAATGTGGAGGGTGGATTTTTGAAGGTGGTGAAATAGGCCTATACAGGGATAATGGTGTTCACATGTCTGATGTTAGCCTTGTAAGTTGATGGGGAAAGGTCAGTCTTGAGTTGAGGTATCCGCCAAGACTGACGTGGAGGAAAGAAAAGAGTTATACAATGGGCCTTTGCCTGGGTTCATGGCAAAGCCTTCATTTGGTGAAATGGAAAAGGGGCAGTCTGGCAGATTGCCAAAAAGGGGCTGGTATAAAGTCAGTTTGGTAAAATTGGAAGTTATCAATTAAGTTATGGTATGGTAAATTATTGAAAATTTGTTAATATGTGCTGCGGATTTTACCACCTAAATATAGTGTCCGTGTGTTTATTATTATTCGGTTAGGTGAACTGCCAGAGTTGCGGCAATGCAAATAAGTTGGAGGAGCACACTACTTCATTTTAAGTGTTATTGAGAAAAAGGCAACATACAATGTTTCGGGGGATATGACTTCCCCTTCCTCAGGTATAACTGTGTACACACCCCTTCCACCTTATATACCATAAATCCCACCCTTTTGTGATGTGGCATAAGTGACAAACAATAATTAAACCGTGAGGTCCAAGGCCTACAACCAATTTCACATTTTCTTATAGATATATAACACACCATCATTATAAATAAAACATCTTAACATCAATACACATGTGTGCTTGAGTGTACTCTATTGGAATTATTTGAACTGTCAGAGGTCCATCCTCCACTGCCCAGGGAAAAATATTGTATAATTGTCAGACAACTGTCCATACACAGGCCATACATTGCGTTCCATTATCGCCTAAGAATTGCAGCACAGCGTATGCGATAGTATTTATTTTTGTGCGTAAAATTATATAAAATTGCGCGGATTGCAGTGCAAATGCATGGTAACGCATTGTAAAAATGGTGTAAATTATCAGAAATATAGAAAATTTCGATTTCCATTAAATACGAAAGTTCCATAGGAACTTCGGTACTGTCAGAGTTCAAATCAGACCCGAACTTCATCTCTAGTTACTATAAAGAAAGGCTGAAGGCTACAGTGTGGTACTTTTGTCAATGTTACTTATTCCTGAGACTAGTGTTTTGAGTCAGCTGCTGTTCAAATATTTTTTTTTTATCTTTTCAGCAATAAGGGTATGGAACACTTATACAGTATGAAGTGCAAGAATGTTGTACCCTTGTATGATTTGCTGCTCGAAATGCTGGATGCTCATCGCATGCATTCACCAAAGGACAAACATGGAACTCAGGAGGAAGATAGCCGGAGCCCTCTAGCTACTGCGAATGCTGCATCGCCTTGTGTACAGTCCTTTTATACAAACAGGGAGGAAGTGAGCATACAAAGCACAGTATGAGAGTGAATGATGTTTTATCATTTGATTTAATTGACCTTACATGGTCATAAAATTCCCAGCAGAATACTACCTACGTATACTATTTTCATCACATTAGCTGCAAATACTACACACTCCGTCACTTGTATATTAGCAATGATTTCTCATGCGAGACTTCATAGCCCACTTGCTACACTTTGGAAAGAAAGAGGAACCACTGCTACAAAGGACTCTCTAAATTCCAAGTCTGTATTCAATGTGATTATTTGGTATTCTATTCCATGCAACATTCTGGTGTGCTGGTTAATAAGCCGCAGTATTTCATTGCTTCTACAGGTCAAGTTACTGTAGCATGAGAAACAGCCTGAATGTACTCACTTTATATGTGCAGCCATTTTTACAGAACATTAATCTGTGTATAAGGCATGGGGAAATATTCCTATTCACAATACCACGGTTTCAGTAGAATAATATATTTCCTTGAAAACTACATTTTTGCATGAATTCATCTTTCTAGATTCACTTTAGCCTTCATTTTTAGAACAGTGAATTTCTGTTTCCATATATGAAAAGATTTTTGAATCTCTCACTTGTGTAATGTCACTCACAGCCAATCAATCTGCTCAATTCAACACCTGCATATAGACATAAATCCAGTATATTGACACACAGACTGATGTGTAGCTCAATGGTCTAGATATCATTTGCTGATCCCTATAGGAGAAGCGAAAGCCAATGTTCTAATTGAAATACATGAATAAAAAATGGATATGAAATGTTAAAACTGAATTCTATTTGATCACAGTTAGTTCTTATTTTGTTCAGTCTTAACAAATGTTAACAAAAAGCTGCTTAGATGTAGTGCGTTGAATGTTAAGGTATTAACATGTTTGTAAGATGCTTTTTTTAAATTGGAGTAGTATATAAACAAAGAAAATATTACTTAATCTATATCTTAAGAACAACATTATAAAATACATTTTACATGATTAAAACCTATAAAATGTTAATTAAAATAATGTATCATTTGCTTTTCTAAGTCACTACTACACAAAAAAATCCAGTTACAAAAAAACTTCAGTACTGAAAGCCTTCCTGAGAGCACAGAGATGCCTGGTGTGTTTTACCCAATGAAAAGTGAAGGAATCTTTCAACAAGCTCTTGGGTCTCTCCTGTACTATGTAGGCTGGACTGTCTGCTCTAAGGAAATATTTCACTGTTTTCACTGCTTGATATTTGTGTAGGAATTGCTATAAATTGTTTTATCAGCAGTCACTAAGGTCAGTAATGTGTAGTTCTACTTCAAGCTATAGGCTCAATTAACTGAATCTCATATGATATAGACATATGTCATGATAATAAATTGGTATGAAACACAAAGCCTTAAAAGTCATGACTTGGGTGTAACAAGAAAAACTATTCTGCACCTTATGAAAAGCTCTTTTTATTACAACACCTTTAACCGAGTAGCAGATGCTAGTGGAAGTGATAGATGTACACTCAATAAACTGCCAGAAGAAGAAAAAATGATAGAATCATTTACATTCTGGGTTCTTATAATGCATATTACATGTTGTTTTTGTATGATAATTACATTTCATGAGAGGCTATGAAATGAAATGCAGAAATACACAATCAAAGAATAGGCAGTTGGTTTAAATAGAACTTACAGTACATTTAATATTAACCACTACTATTGTAAATGCACTGAAATAAATATTCCAGTGTGATAATCACATTATTTTGCATTTTAATTGTTATTAGACACAAAGAACTGAAAATATCCTAAAACAACAAATGGTTTGCAGCACTTAAACTATTAAAAAGAGCATGTCCAACCCATGAATAACAAACCTATACTTAACTTTCCCATACACCAGGATTGTTATAGTTCCCTGCCTCCCTACAGTACCTGATGACTATTATCCTTAAAGGATAACTATACTCTAAAAATTAACTTTTTAAAAATGGAAATTACCCGGGACAGGAGGTAGGATTGATTACTCCTTCCTCACAATATCATTTTGTTAAGGAGCTACAGCACTTACAGTTTTGATTTGCCAGGTTAGTCCTGGACTATTCCTGAATTAAACATAGTGATGAAGCCAGGAGGAAGACTGGCAGAATCAGTTTTCTTAGGGCTGGTGCTCCTCACAGAAACAATATTGGGAGGTAGAAATTACTAGTCCTATGTACCTGTCCCAAGAACTTTTCATTTTAAAGTTTTTAAGAAAAACTTTATAGACACAATGGTTCTTTTCTCACCCCAAGAAAACAAGAATGTGTATGAGATAGGGTTGCCACTTTTTTGTTATTGCAAACCCGAACGGCACAACTCAGTGGGCGTGGTTTGAGTGGGTGTGGTTTAAAGTGGGTGTGGCTCAAAAAAGAAGCTTATAATGGGGATACTTCTGAAAAGTTTAAATTTATATAAATGCTGACAATGGGCATGGGGACATGGTGCCCACAATAAGGATGGAAGCATGGTGCTGACAATGGAGATGGAAGCATGGTGCCAACAATGGAGATGGAAGCATAGTGCCGACAGTGGGTATGGGGGGCATGGGGACATTAATGTGGGAGCATGGCACTGACAATGGGAATAGGGGAGCATGGCACTGACAATGGAAATGGGGAAGCATGGCACTGACAATGGGAAATTGGGGAGCACGGCACTGACAATGCTTTACACACAGACAAATTGCAAACTGGCACATGTAAAATGGTGGCACAGAGACATTGGTAAAATGCTTAGGAAAACTAGCACTGATATAATAGTGGCACACATTTACACTGGTAAAATAGTAGAAAAACTGTCACAAGTAAAACTGCTTGTCACACAGATATGGGTACACTGCTTGGCACAAAGGCATGGGTAAACTGCTGGGCACACAGATATGGATAAAATTGCTTGGCACACAGATATGGGTAAACTGCTTGGCACACAGATATGGATATAATTGCTTGGCACACAGATATGAATAAAACTGCTTGGCACACAGATATGGGTAAACTGCTTGGCACACAGATATGGGTAAACTGCTAGGGACACATAGGTAAACTGCTTTGCACACAGGCATATATAAAACTGCTGGGCACACAGACATGGGTCAAACCACTGGGCGAACACACACTAAAATATAACACCCCTCCTGAATTGGTCCCATAGGTCCCAAAACAGGCACACCTCAGGGAAATGTTGGTAATTTTACAGCTGCATTTGCATTGAGCCAACATGTCTCTGCACAAATTCATTGGTGAGATGATGGAAGTAAATGATATTGACACATCTGTATAATGTAATTGTATAATAGTGGCAGGGAAACAATGGTTCTGACAGCAAGGGATTATGGGGAAACAATGGTTCTGACAGCAAGGGATTGTGGGGAAACTATGGGTTCCTGCCATTGTATTTTGTATCTGTATAAAGGAACAGGTACCAACTGCCCTTTTACAATTAAATACACTTGGGGTTGCCAGATCAATCAAAAATCAGGGCCCCCCTATTGAAAATACATGCAGCCAGGCTGAAAAAGCAACAATGCATTTTAAATGCCATCAGTGCAGCCTCACAACATGTATTAATATAACTACATGTAGGTTTCCACAACTCACGTTTGTTGGTCTGAGTCTAAAGTTCAGGGGAAACGCCTGGGTTGGGAGGGGGCGGAGCTCTATGCTCCGATTGGCTGGTATGTCCTGAAGCTGTGGCTAAGGGAGGGATTGCTGCACAGACTCTCAGTGATCAGACTCCCTCACCCCACCTGCTGGAAACAAAGGAATACATGGGCTGAACGGTAGGAGGCATTTTTTTTAAAATTGTTTTACTTTATTTGTCAGTGGCAGTGCAAACCCGGACAGCAGGGAAGAAGCCCCAAAAACCAGTCAGGGGGCCGATTCTCGGACTGTTCGGGTGAACACCGGACAGGTGGCAACCCTAGTGTGAGATGCTGACTTTCATCTGGAATGCATAATGGTGACATCACGGCCAATGCCTAACTCTACATTCGGCTGCGCCGCCTCTAAAAAAGAGGAACCAAGGGCTGGGGAGCACAGAGGGGAAAGATTAGTATTATGGGTTTCAGGGACCAATGAAAGGTAAGTAAATAATAATCTAGGGTTTTGGGCGAAGAATGTAAGTATAGATTTTTTTTCTGGAGTGGACATGCCCTTTAATGTTACAGATGTTAATGTATATATTGGTCCTCTACTGCTGCTCTCAGCCCCATTACATTTAATAGGCCGTATTTATAAAGCCATGCTGCATACCAGGATGTTTTGTGACACAGTTGTAAAACACAGGGCCCTATTTATAAAAGATCGGTATCGTTATCGTAAAATACCGATCGTTATCGTAAAATAACGACCGGGTTTTTTCCGATAACGACCGGTATTTACCGATATCGTTAAATACCGGTCGTTATAGGTAAATACCGGTCGTTATCGGTAAATAACGACCGATAACGGCCGGTATTTACCGATAACGTTAAATACCGGTCATTATCGGTAAATAACGGTCGTTATCGGTAAAATCCCGGTCGTTATTTTACGATAACGATCGGTATATTACGATAGCGATACTGATCTTTTATAAATAGGGCCCACAGATACAGCACTAAGTGGTATTTTGTGACCACAATAATTCTGCATTAATCACTGCAGTGATATTTTATGCTGAGACCCTAAATGAATGGAACTGTTCCAAGATACTGATTTGTATTATATGACCCAGTTGTTTGTGTCTGTTGGTGCTGATACCATAATTAAGGTACAGTTTGGCTCTGTAGCAATCCCTTGATAATAATATCCAATAGGAATGGTACCAATGGAACGTTTATCCAGCTAGATGGTACTAGCAGCAAAAACCAGTTCAAAAGAGTTGGAAGAACATCAATTTATACATTTAAATTGAAATCCTATTCATGTCTTTAATACTGGGATAATCACCTAATTCAACATATTTTTACTCCTTTTTATAGATATAATTCAGGATTTGTTTTTCTGAACAGTTTACAAGCTTTTATTTTGAAGCGTTTTAAGCTTGCTCACCCACATATATAAAAATGTATCTATCTATATATATATTCATTCACAAAGCCAGATGTTCTGGAATTGCCTTCCGAAACTTTAAATCTATAATATCAGTATGATATGAAACATAGGTCAAATTGATTTGGAAGGGACAGCTTGATTAACGGTAATATTACAATGTTGCAAAATATCAGCTTCCGGTACTGACCCTGCTTGTACATATTCACCTGTTGAATTGCAGAAGTTTATAACACAAAGTTCAAGACATAAGCGTGCCACTGGAAATAGGTGATCTAGATCCTACGGATGTTACCTGTGTAGAACATAGTGGAAGGTAATGATCAAGGGTTTAAATTATTCAGAGGACATTTTTTAGGAGACCCCTAAAAGGAGTGTCCTATAAATAGCACTGGAAAACTGCACATCAGTAAAAAAAAAAAACTATCTAAACTAATGAGTGGTTATTTGCATATCATTGCTAGCAGCCTCAGCTGGAAATCAGTTTTTACCCCAGCTAACAGAATCAGTGCAATGCAAACGGTACAATTTGTAGTTATTGATAAAACTGGTAACTTAACAGTTTTTGCTACTTTTTTTTAATGTACATTTCTACATAAAATTCTTCAAAATTGTCCTCTTATGATTTCTACTGCAACTGTGTATTTGTAATTAACTGCCTTATAGTTTGTACAGCCACCAGGGTTATAACAATGTTTGGCAAAGATAACCTACACTTTAGGTATTAAATTCCATACAGCAAAATCTTATGTTTTTACATTCCACAACTGTAGATTTATAAAATTGTACAGATGTGTTTTCAGATGTATAAATTAACACAATACAATTTGCAATTTTTTAAAAATAAAATACCAATTATTGCCCAATATTCTGGATAGATATGTGCAATGCTACTACTCTCACTGAAAGGGGCCTCACTGTTTTTTTTAAATGAGTGATACTGGAAAATATCTGATACAGCTACTTTATTGCTGCTATCTGTATTTTGAGAGTAAAACGTGACAATGCCATTAAATAAACCCCTACTGCACCAATGGAGCCATGCCACGTGGTATTTTTCGACTGCTAGGTATGGCCAAAACATCTGTAACTTGCACCAGGGTCAATATTTTGCAACATGGTTGGCAATATTGACATGGCTGCAAAATACTTGTATAAATTCTGCACTAGTGGTTCTGAATTGCTCACTGTAATTACAAATATCAATCCTTTTTTTGCCATTGCTGAAAATACTGCAGCATTATTTAATGACCACAATGGAAAACCGATATAGTTCCTTTATAAATACCACAGCGAATGTACAAATATTGCTGTGGCATGCCATGCACACCTTCTTACAAAAAAAGTAGGAGCCTTCTTGACTTCTAATCATTCCTCATTCCCTGTGGATTACGCCAGGGGCCACCTTAGCCTCTAGTACTGGGTAGCACCATCATTGCTTCCTTTTAGTGTATAGGGACGGACCCATGTCCAAATTCTTCAATCAGGCCCATTTGCCTGTAGCTATGCTGTGGTCTAGCACTGAATATTTAAACCTGGTTTATGTAAGATCAGCCCATAAAATCCTATCTTCATTGTATTGACGTATACCTAAGTCTTGTGGTGAAGTCCCCGCTTCATTCTTTTTATTTGTCAAAACCTTTTTTTGTTTAGTCTTTTTGGAACTACAATTAAGTCTACCTATATGTGTGTCTATAAAAATTACATTTATAGTGGACTAATTGAAGGATTTTAATGGAATAAAACACAAATATTACAGTAATTTAAATAACCCGTCAAATAAAATGAACTCATGTGTATGCGCATGCATAATACTTTTGAAAACTATCCGAAGGTATCCAAATAATATAATAATAATATGTGCCATAAGTATATCATTGTGCAATATCAGCATTTTTATTTTACCAGATGTATTGGATGAAGTATTTTACTTGTTGTCTGTTCACATTTATTAGGGGATTCTGTAAACTTTAAATTTGTCATGAAACGTATATAAGGCTGGAAGTACCTGAAAACGAAATATATCAAATAAGCCTATTTGATGTGAAAATTAAACCTTCTAATTTTATTTTACATTGTGCTTTGCCTTGTTGCTTTTTTCCATTCTTTTAGATGTAATTTTATTGGAATGCTTTGACTTTTTAAACTTTTTTTCTGGAATGGTAATTCATTTTCTGGAATGGGTGGCATTCAAAGGAATCAAATATACAGTAGGATTACGAAGGCACTCACAGGTCTTGAATAAAATAGAACTTTTAATTCACCTGGTTAAAACGCTATCTATGTATTCTTAAGATGGCTGGAAACAAAGCTGAAACACGTAGATATAGCATTTTAACTTTTAACCAGATGAAATAAAATTATATTTTATTTTAAGACCTGTGAGTACATTTGTATTCCTAGGTTTATATATATAAACTCAATAAATCGGTGCCATCAACTGATCAACAAACAAATCCCCCTCATAAGACTTCAAAAGGAATCCAATGGAGCAACCAGAAATTACTGGGCCCCCAGCAAATCTATTATGATCCCCTCCTTGTTTCATTTACAGGGGTTGTCTGGGGAAGGCTGAGTATTTCATAGGATAAGTAGCATAGTTGGGGCCCCTCTGGCTTCTGGGCCCCCTGAATACATAAATGCATTTCAGGGATGATCATCAGGGTTACCTAAAAAATGCAGTGTTGTCCTATGTATAGAACAAAACCACTGAAAGCAATCTTACACATGATATCAATCTCAGAGATGTACTTACCTCGCTCCTTGGAGAAAGGAGATGAAGAAAAGAGATGATCAATGCACATTCCTGGGCCCCATATACCATAATATCTATGCTAGGGCAAACAGTAAAAACATGGGGGGTTTTAGTTACAATTTTATGCATAAAAGTGAAAAGCCTTCCAACCACGTCAAGGTAACCCCAGTATGGAAGGTCCTAACAGTTTACCTTGGGTCATTTTTCTGGGCTGACACTCCCTGCTTGGTTGCATTTTCTTGGGAAGGTTGTCTCCCTGACCTTGCATTGGATTAGTATTACAGGCTATCACTTCCCCCCGCCTACTGGCTTTTTACCTCGCTCCTTGAACATCACAAGATGTCAACCGAAACTATATTTTCAGCATGTGTGGTTCCACCTCAATCCCACAATTCATTAAATGCAGTGCCTGATTGGGCCAGGTTGCAGTCATTTCCAGGAACTCTAATTCAGTTCAGAATTGGCAAACGTCATCATGTGCAAACATCACTCATTGGGCAGAACTATCACTGTATCACAATTACACTAAAGGGGAATGCCAGTGCTCATTATTCTCTCAAAGAGCCCCAGGAAGTACTCCTTCTATATGCCCAGAGACTGACATCACTCGACATTAATTTCCACATTAGCTGCCTACAATTCAGGAATGCAATACAAATCCAAACGTTACAAATAGCAGTTCATGTTTACTCTCTTATTCAGTCCACAGGGGTTGATCTACTGTGTTTCAAGTCTAAGAAAATGTTTATTATGATCCCCTGCAAAGGGTAGAACATGGTCAATGCATTTCAGCATCAAAAGATTGTGTTTGGCAGTGACAGGCCACAGATAAGTCTCCAAACCTCGTACTCTTCTATTCCAATTTATCATTAACGTTATCCATTGTTGCCATCTCTTCTGAGCATTTTGTTAAATCTTACCCACAAAAAGTAATCTGCACAGAATGTATGTAAATATATGCCTGACGATAATACCGATACTTATTTAGTGGAGAGGAGATGTGAAAAATCCTTTCCAGTGAACATGTATCTGTATGTAGTACACTTTGGACACTTATAGCAACCTCATTTAATCAGACCATAGATACCATGAGTTCACTGGCATATTTCGTAGTAAGTCAGTTTTCACTAACACCTTCCGTAAATTGTGGTACCTTCTATAGGCAAACCTCACTTGCTGCCAATGAAAATTTTTAAGAAAAGTGGTGTCACTAGAGATCAGTTCCCAATGTTTACAAACAATCTCACTGGGAGATATCCTAACACTATAGCTTGTCATCTTCATCAGAGTGTGAATGCTTCATAGCCAACTCAAATAATGCGCTTCAAAAGAGTCACTTTATACCCCCTCTCAATAATTCAGGTAACTTTATGTAACTGCCTCTCTGAATTCTCAGAACCCTTAATTATTGGCTAAAAGTTTGGTCCATGTTATGGTTATGAAAAAAGGTTGTTCCCAAACCATCACTACTTAAAATGTCTATAATTAACAAAATCAGTACTGCTCAGTTAATATATTAGGGGTATCAAGATTACTGAAAGCATTAATGCCTTCAGAGACTAAAAGTTTGTATTTATTAAGGCACAGTATCGATATAGCGATATATTGCAAAACCTCAACGTTAACAGGGGCTGTATTTTACAACTGCAGTTGTTACAAAATACCAATACCTCATGGTGTTGTGCTACAGCTTAGTATCATCCATACGATACCACGTTCCTTAAAGGGCATGTCCACCCCCGCAATGCCCCACTGTATTGTAAAAAAATCCTTACCTTTCTATTCTGCTCCTTGTGGCTGTCTGTGTGTAATCCATGCCTGTCACTTCCTGCTCCTCTAAGAGGACTCTGTCATGAACAGTGGAGCTCTCCTGCCTCCCCCCCTCTGGATCCCTCGGCGCTGCATCTCTATATTGAAGGGAAAAAAGGTAAGGCAACCCCCTCCCACCCTTTAATGCTAGGTTAAAATCTTCTAAAACAGCCTTTGAAATTTACTTACACAACCTCGTTCCCTCAGCTCCTTCTGCTTACTGGCAGCCGTGTCTGTGATTCTGGGAAGAAGAAGGACGGTTACAGAACCAGAACTGGCAGCATTGCATAGCAAAGGGTATGAAATCAGCTGATTTTTCAAAATGGAAGATATTATGTAGAATAACTAGGGGCCATATTTATAAATACGTGTTAAATTAGGGCTTGTGGTCATAAATTTACGTTATTATAGAGTTAAAACGTTTGTAAATTAGCGATTGTTTTATCAATCGTTAAACTGATTATTAAAGCTGCGGTATCGCTATAAATAAATATCGCCCTAGGTATCCATAATGCAAACTAAGAAAATTATGATATTTTCCACTGGACTTTCCCTTTAACCACAGTAGATTATAGGATTGCAACATTAACTTGTTGTGGACTAAATGGGACAATGAACATTTTTATATAGCCGCGGTATCGCTTTTTAGTGATAACGCGACTTTAACGATTGGTATCGTAAATTTACGATTGCTTAACCGGTCAGAGGTTAACAATCGATTTGACGATCGTAAATTTACAATACCGATCATAAATTTATGGTACCATCGTAAATCTATGATAACGAAATCATAGATTTACGATCCCCATAGAATACCATTGCGGTATACTACGATCAAACGTTCGTTAATTAACAAACGTTCGGTCGTAAATGTACGACCGCGATCGTACTATTATGACCACGATCTTAAATCTAATTAACCTAATGCTTTTTAATGATACCGCTGGTTTATAAGGGCCCTATTTAAAAATGCACTGTATCGCAATTTAGCAATACCGCGCGTTATGATAATGTATGCCCGCAGACCTAAAATATATGGCCGCGGTTGTACATTTACTCCGAGCATTCTATGTAACTCAAACTAAAAATGTACTAAAATTTGGCTAAATTTAAGATCATTATTACTAAACCGATTGGAAATTGACTATCGGTTTAACGATCGGAAAACCGGCTGCTAAAGGTGCAGTATCGCTAAAAAGCGCCTTTACAAATAGGGTCATATTCATAAAGGCACAGTATTGCTTTTTATCGATACAGCACCTTAATGATCAGTTAATCGTTTATCAGTTTATCGGTTTAGCAGTCATTAATTTGCGATAACAATCGTAAATTACCGATACTGATCGTAAATCTATGATAAATTGATCGTAGATTTACGATCCCTATAGAATACCATTCTATATTGTTCAGAAGCCTTGCTTATGTGATGTAATTTACTCCCATCATGCCTCTTTCCTGTTCCTGTTGTATGTGTGTAATAAGCTCCTTCAGTGGTTGGGAAGAGAAGTTCCTTTTGACCTCCAACATATGTTAATCTACCTGAATAAAAGAATATGTGGATTTCAAGTGTCTTGGTGAGTTCAGTTATCTGACAATATTTGCCATCAGTGGTTGTGTCCAACTCCATTCAGACCAGGCAGAAAGGTCCCAAGGGAACTCAGTCACTATCACAGCAACTGGAGTCAGAATATTGTACATTATCGATAACGCTAAATTGCGATACCACGTGTTTACAAATAGGTGCCTCATTTACCCAGAGCCGCAGCACTCTTTTCCGGGGTAATTCTCGCTCCTGGGTAAAGGAGGCCATGTGGGCCATATTCATAATTGCGCGATATAGCTATTTTGCGATA
This sequence comes from Hymenochirus boettgeri, assembly GCA_019447015.1. Classification (NCBI taxonomy): domain Eukaryota; kingdom Metazoa; phylum Chordata; class Amphibia; order Anura; family Pipidae; genus Hymenochirus; species Hymenochirus boettgeri. Next base: position 6,796 of record JAACNH010004480.1, on the reverse strand, counting down.
TGATGCCTTAAACAATCACGAAGATTTATGATTGCGGATGTAAATCTATGATTGCGGTCGTACAGTTATGTAAATCTACAATCGCCATCATAACTACAATTGCCCATACAATATTGTGGTATTTTAGTACCCCAAGGTATCGGAAGTTTCCAATACCGCAGGTTAATAAATATGGTCCTATGTCCTGTATTTCTAAACATGCGGTATAGGGTAAAGTTAGTCCAGCGCCTTTATAAATACTGCCATATTTATAAGCTGCAATTATGTAAATTGTACAAGTTCCATTACTGGAGGAGTGTATGTAACATATTAACATACGTAAACCTCTATAAATATGCTTGTGAAATGTGTCTAACGCTCTCTAACTTAGTAACCAATTCCAGTTAAATTTGATTTAATATTATAAGACTGAAAACCTACATAGACATACAGCATTATAAGATCATTTTATATTTACATTATTCTGTCATTCCGGTTCCTTAAATGTTTAATATCATGGACATCACTGTCCCATTTTCTCCTTTACTGTCATGGTGTATTACTGGATGCCTTTTCCCCTGTTTAGTTTTAAAGCTAAAGTAAAACAAATGATGTCATTCTTAGTTGAACTCCTAAGATGTAGCAGTATGTGTGCATGTAGGCTATAATGCATCCAAATGCATTATTTGAGGTATCATACTAGATTTAAAGAAAAGGTATAATTACACCTGTCAATTTAAAGAAAATACTTTGTTCAGTGCACAATTAAAACTATATATAGCACATTTCACTTTTTATATCTTCTAGCTTATAACTGCCTGTCAAACGGCCATTCCCTGTCAACCTGGCAGTCTCTGTGACCTGCAGAATGACAGTCAGATGCCAGGGGGAATAAAACCTTGGTTTAAAGCACTTACATGGAAATTAACATACAAGACTTTTTGGTTTTGTAATTAACATAAATCAGTCCATGACATAAAAAAATAGTAAAACAACAAATTGTATAACATTAAAACTTTACAGTAACAACAATGATCAACAGTTACATTCCCAAAGGTTTAGTTCTTAATAAAAAAAAAAATATTTAAGAGTGTATATGTAATTTATAAAGTAAATAATTAAATATCACCTAATAAGGAAGATCACCTACTCCATACAATATATAAGGGGGAGATGAGGAGGAGGAGGGGAAAAGACGACAGAAGATCTCTAACTAATGCTCAGCTCTCAGGTTGGGTCTAGAAATGCTCCTATTGCCCAGAACCAATGGGACCAAATGTTATCAAAAGATTTTATAGTGCCTCTTAGGGAATGTGACAATTGTTCATTTTTGCACATCCACCAAATTTTATTGATAAAGTGATGATGATGCTCTCACACAGAGGGCTGCTGCACAAATGCTTTCGATAAGTTTAGCTTGATGAGGAGAACTATCCTCTGGAGGTTTAGCAAAGAGAGCTGTCCAAGGGTCAGGGGGAAATAAAAGGTAGAGCAGATCATTGATCCATTTGGAGCAGTTAGACCAGACTCTCTGCACTCTCGAAAAAGACCAGTAGCAATGCATAGAATCCACCCCCTCACCATGACCTATAAAGCAAAGCCTGGTATGTTGTGGTCAATTTTGTGCAATTTTGATTGTGTGATACACCAACGACATAGTATTTCAAAGCCTTTTTTTCTAATAATAGTATTATTGCACAGCTCAGATAAGTCCTCTGGATTCAGTTTGATTCCTAATTTGTCTTTCCAGTAAGTCATGCAGTTTTATGGGAGAATCTGTTCATATTAATAAGTATATAGATTTGTAATATCAATATGGGTCCTAGGGGAGAGTGTATATTTCTCAAAAGGGGTTAAGTCTGGTTGTTAAACACTTACCAAATATAAGTATTAAATATCTGAACCGTTACCTTGTATTTTTTTTAACCTTGTATGTTCATTTTTTGAAAAATAGGATTAGGAAAAATTAACTTTGGTCCTAACATGGAGCAGGGCTGTTGATGAGGCAGATTGCGATTGGCAAACCAAACCAGACCACTTGATGAATATATTGGTTCCTTAGAACGATGTTGGTCTGCAAACTTTTTTTGTTGGGTGTTTGAAGGTTTTGTTTGTACCTGGAGCCAGAAGTCGGAGTCAGACATATGATTAAACCAATGTTCCAGAAGGAAAATTTGGAAGATGGTCCTATCAGTAAAGAGGCTTTAGGATGTCATCCACTGTTGCACTAAAAAGGAGAGCCACTGTAGAGTGAACTGCTTATAAGGTAAAAATTCTGCTCATTTTCTTGACAGTCTGAAACAAAGCATCGAAGATACTGTTCCAAAGACTGATTGGTCTTCTCTGTCTGACCATTAGATTCAGGATGGAAACCGGAGGAAAATGCCTAATGGAGCACAAAAGATCTCTAGAACTCAGAAATAAGCTGTTCACCCCTAAATGATACAATATTTTCTGGTATGCCGTGACGTTAAAAGATGTGTCACAAAATAAGGAGACAATTCCTTAGCAGAAGGAAGCTTACTGAGAGGAACAAAATGGGCCATTTTGCTAAACCTGTCAACAACCACCCAGATAACTATTAAACCTAGAAAAAACATGGTAAATCAACAATAAAATCCATGGGAATATGTGTCCAAGAAATTCAGGAATGGCTAAAGGCATTAAGGTACCAGAAGGTACCATCCAAGGGGTTTTTCCTATAGGCACAGACCACACACAATTTTACGTAGGTTTTAGGGCCAAATAAAAAAAAAATTAAGAAATTTTCAATATCATAGGTAATCATAAAATTACATTGAGATGTACAATACTAAGCGGTAGTAATTGTACAACCACTATTATAGTTTTACAACCACAATAGTAATTGCATGACCAAATAGAGATCCTTAAAGGCCCAGTATTACAAAATAGCAATACAGTGCTCAACAGTTTTTTTCTTACCGAGATGACCTACCAGTTAATAGTCATGAAATTGTGGAATAACTTGTAACTGGAGTGACAGAGAAATAAGTAAAGAATCAGGTTTACCAGGAGGAGAGTCAGATTACAAAAGAAGCTCCCATAAAGCAATGTGCGAGAAGTTTGTTTTCAGTCCAGGGAAATTGCGTCAGCAATCAAATTTCTAGAGTCTAGATTGATTCTGAAATTAAGCCTTGAAAAGAACAACGCTTACTGGGCCTGACTTGAATTTAATCTCTTAGCATTTTCAGGATAGTTAAGATTCTTATAATCATTTAAGACAGTAACTGGATGTACTCCCTCCAACTAATGTCTCCACTCCCAAAGGCTACCTTAAAGGTTAAGTGCACTGTAAAATCAAGTTATGTTCATTTGGAAGCTGCAGCTTTAAAAATACCGTTGCCATATTTTGTTTTTACCTATGCCCCTCCAGAGCCTAGCTTTGTGCCTTGGAAGTTGCTGACATCTTGTTACTGGTTTGCTCAATGTTAAGCTCCGCTCCTCTGAGATTTCCTCCTTGATTTCTCCTGCTTGAGCCTCAAACAGTAATGCCTGTGAGTTGTATTGGGTTGTATTACTGGGTTGGACTTCTTCTGACCAGAAGCACAATAAAGGCAAATAACTTCAGAGCGCCTTCTAGTCTTATCAGTGGAGGAGGGCCTAGACATCCCTAACTGCATCGGCTCTTTTGAAAGATGAAGAAGAACTTGAAGAGTGGATGACTTTTCCTGTTGGTATTCTGTAAGTTTCTGGTCAATCTTTATTGCCAGCACAATGGAATGGTCCAGTCAATCAGTGGAAGGTTTCCTACAGTCTGAAAGACCATAAAGAAACTAATTATTCAGAGCTGGATCATTTCAGGTACTCACCTTCCAACAGCAAAACTCTAAGGCGTACTCCTCAGCTGATCGTATATTCCTATAGAGATTCTAGCTTCAGCAGCAGCAGAACAATCAGGATCAGTGCGGCCATAAAATAAAATAAAAAAAGACTCAGGGGATAAAGTAGGACTGTCTTGTGGTAAAAGCCAAAGGCACAAGTTTCAGGATCCCCCTCTAAAAGAGAAATGACAAGAGCAATTTTCTGGGGCTCAGAACTGGTAGAGACTGTTTGCATCTGCAAGTATATATAAGAGAGGCGGAATGAGACGAGGATTCCTAAAGATGCCCAGGCAGAGGATTGTTGCGGGAACGGTAAGCTCCCTTTTCTTACAACATTCCATTAAACTTAACTTAAGGGATATTGTATTGGGAGTACTGCACTATTTCCGAAAACATTTGGAAATGATGAAGCGCCCTAAAATAAGTGTAAAACCCATGTTAAACTGATATTAAATCGGGTAGTGTTGATTTTACACTTATTTCTGTGTTATTGAATCTCCCGAGTCTTTATTGAAACCATTAAACAAATGAATGATCCTTCCATCTACAAGAATATCTGTCCCAGAGTGCCCATATTGTTTCACATTTCTGAACTGAGCCCTGTATCTCAGATGTGTGACATTGAGCCTTTACTGGCATTGTAAACTAGTGATAATGGTCAATAGTTTATAATGGTGTGCTTTATTTGCGCAGTGCAATATACTAAAATCAAAGGTTTCTAAATACTGCATCTGGGACCGTAAATGTATGGCCTTTATTGTACATTTACACTGAATGTTCGTTAATTTAGTGTGTGTACTGGACATAATGGGGCATTTCATTTATACAGGTCAGTGTGTGTACTGGACATAATAGGGAATTTTATATATACAGGTCAGTGTGTGTACTAGACATAATGGAGCACACACTTATTAGCATGGGTGGTATCAATTATGATAAGCTTTTGATGATATTGATGGTAAATATACTTTTGCCCTCAGGAACAAAAAGGAGTAACATCTTATTCCATTAGCCTTATTCTGGCCATCCAGCATTTTGCATGTATAAAAATAAGTACTTATGGTGTACCCCTAATAAATGCCGTATTTATAAAGTAGGGGTATTCTTACATAAACAGCACTAAATAACACTACCAGTTGGTAAATAAAACAACTTATTTCTGAATAATAATAACTCCCTTCCCTAAATCAGGATAACAGTCCTATAATAAGAATATCCCTCCTCAAATAAGAATATCTCCCCTAATTTAACATCACATTTTCTTAAATAATAACACCTAAATAATAACACTTAATTAGTGATCCTTAAATAAGAATACCGATCAATAAATAACAATTAGGAGCAGTATTTTAAAATTGTTTAAAGGAATAGTTCACTCTTAAAGTGACCTATTCCTTTAATGTATTGAATGAATCCCAGAAGGTTAAGGAGCTATGCCTTACCTACCATTCTTCAATCAATTCACCAGGAGCGACGGACAAAGAATGAAGATATTCACCTTACACACGATCCTCCACAACAGCACTGACAGGTTCCCACTGCCTCCTGGTTCAGAGTAACTATAGCGTGCATGCCCAATTATCCGCGCTATAGTTACTCTGAACAGTAATCGGTTGGGAAATTTCACTGCTGCAGTGGAGGATCGCGTGTAAGGTAAATATCTTCTTTCTTCTTGTCGCTCCTGCTCAATTGATTAAAGAATAGGAGGTAAGACTTAGCTCCTTAACCTTCTGGGCTTCAATCAATACATTAAAGGAAGAGTTTGCTTTGAGTGTGAACTATTCCTTTAAGCATACCCCAGCTTTATAAAAACATCTTGTCCTCGATACTGCTCCCTGGAAGGATCAGTTGGTCATTATAATTCAAGCATATTTGACCCACCCATCTGCTACTGAGGTAACATTCCTCTTAGGAACATATCAAGGAAGAACATAGGGAAGAAATAGGAATGTTGCAATGCCTGAAATGGCAGCTCACTACTGACCACAGCAGGGAATAGTGTAGCAATGGAAATTAAATCAAAAGAGAGAATATGTAGAACTGTAGAATTACTGACATATGTGTAATATAAATAAATTATATAGAAATGGTTTTCACTGATACCTTGTAACACTTGATTATTTTGATGACAAATCACTTGGGCTGGTTAGAACTGATTTTTGGCAGGGTGCACCTCATTAATTAGAAGCTCCAATAAATATTACATGAAATAAACATAATAAGATAAAACAAATCATAAGAATACTGTTTGCTTATAACACCTGTAGTGGGTTTAAATTTATTAGTAAAATTATAACTTCATTTTTCATGCTTTTATTATTCTCACTCCATTGAAGTGACATGAGAAATCTATTCCAGGTCGGGCCTGTCTTTATGAGTATATACCCCCGTCTAGGAAAGGAAACACATGCCCTTAGTTAAATTTGTTTCAGATGTGTTGGATTCTGGCCTAACGGGTTGGATCAGTTTTTTGGAACTTGGCTATGAACAGGCGTGGATTCCAAATGTTCATTTAAAGGTTCATTTGTTTTCTTTGTGTGGATCTTCATGTAGACCTAGTGCATTTATATTTGTTTTCCTGTTTATATAAGCCAGATGACTGTTATTGATGCTAACACATATATAGGGATATCCACCCAGAGCCGCAACTGCTCTGGGCAAATCTCCCGTACGGGATTTACCAGAGGCTGTGCGGCTTTGGGTGAATCTCACCCTGACGTAAGTATTTAACGGCAACTATAAGTGGCGTTAAATACTTACGTATTAAGAGCCGCGCAGCCTCTGGTAAATAGGTTTGCGACGGCTGCGCATGTTCTTGTTCCGCTCCTGGCTAAATCTCCCCAATAGTTCCATATAATAAAGGTTTAAAGATGATCTGTGGAATCTGACAATGCAATTCACAAGACTGTCATTTTGAGAACAATGCGCCTGTTTGTAAGTAAAGGAATTTGCTATAAAAATGGCAAATTAATAAG